>JAMYXO010007254.1:0-5000 GCA_033310375.1 Conus canariensis
CGGGAAAATGTGGGTTCAGTTCGCATCACAGCCATTTATTAATAAGGTATTCTGGCCCCTGACCGCCTCCTGCCCAGAGCTGAAGTTTCTATTTGCTCAGTTGGGAAGACTGGAACCACGCAGTCAAATTTCAACCACTTACTGAATGCGTCTCTCACAGAGTTGCTCTAATTTCCTGACCAACACTGCAGGTATCTGTATTTCTCGGCCTGGTTAAAACCAGGATATCTCATGAAAGTAAGCCTAGAGTACAATCCTCTCATGCTGTCTCAGACTGGAATGGAACTCCATGTCATCATGTTCATCATCCTAATCCTTATCTATCATGATCAGGAATAATCAAAGTCTGCCACTCTTTATATCCTGCTCTCATGGTGACCCGTTTTAATGTCATCTTCACAGCTATATTTTTTGGTAGTTTCATGTTGACATCGCGATTCAGGCGAATCCATGGAGACTGTCGTTGGACGGACGCGGTGACACCCTCTCGGGGGGGGGGGGGGGGGGGGGGGGGTACAGCTGGCTTCTCGATTAAGCAATTATTATTATCAGTTAGGAGGTCTTGTTGGTGGTGTTCTGCGTATCAGAACAAGCACCACTGAACACCACCAAAGTGACAAAGCAATGACTGTCGTCAGTGGGGTGTTTAGTTGGTGGTGTTCGAGGATCAGATGATGCTTTACTAAACACCACTGACTTGACCTGTCAGCAGTGCAGTGTCTCCTCCGGTGGGTTGCCTCTTGGCGACTTGACATCGACTCTGCCTGTGGATTGCCAGTGACGGGGTTGTGGTCGGCAAACTGGAGTGTGGTTGCACACTGGGGAGGGAGGTGGGAGGTGGGGTGGGTTCGGAATCAATGACGTGAATTTGAAGTGAAGTGACAGGGAAGATCAAACAAAAAAAGAAGAGAGAGAGAGAGAGAGAGAGAGAGAGAGAGAGAGAGAGAGAGAGAGAGAGAGAGAAGACAGAACTCAATCTGATTCCTCAGTTTTCCAACTGTAATTTTTTTTGAAAGGGCACAGTACTAAAATTGATCAATTTTGAATTGAATGAAATATATCGAATAAACAATCTAACGAATGTAATTCATGAAAAAAGGACATACATATTTCTAAAAGCATACATCCATATTTTCACAGATGTGAACAGTTCTATGTTTAGCTCCTTTTTTGTTTTAATTGACATCTATGGGCTAACGTCCACTGTATTTATATGTAACTCTTCATGCTTCAATTCATGTGTACTGTTTATGTATTTCAACATTTGATTGCATTGTGTTCTTTCAAAGGTTTTCTTACCAACAGTGTTAGTGAGTGTGACGGAATACGAAAACGTATTTGTGGAGGAATATGCATGTGCATGATTTTGTGCAGTTCAGCTTTCTGTTCACTTCGCCAAACGTGATTCGGTCAAACGTGACTGGGTCAAAAGAGATTGGGTCAAACGTGATTGGACTAAACGTGTGAATGGACTAAACGTGATTCGGTCAAACGTGACTGGGTCAAAAGAGATTGGGTCAAACGTGATTGGACTAAACGTGTGAATGGACTAAACGTGATTGGGTCAAACGTAATTGGGTCAAACGTGATTAGGCCGAAACGTGTTTGGGTCTAGCATGATGCAACGATGCAAACACCTACTGGGCTATGTTGCCGATGCTTCATATCTAGGAAGAACATTTCAAGCCATTCATCTTTGACACAAGTCATTCTTTGCAGACACTTTCCATTTCTCCCTATTAGCGCCTAGCTGTATTGTTTTGGCTACAATGAAAACGTATGATGCACTCTTGGAATTTTTGTAAAGATCTGTTGTAGTTTGAAAGATGAAAAACTGCCTTGTTAGGTACTTTGCCATAGATCCACTAGCTTGATTCACTACAAATAATAAACACATACAGTGATACTTCGCTATACTTGGTAAGATATATCTACTTGTGGTTCGTATTAGGTCTATTTTTAGAAGTGCATTTGTTTATATCTTCCTCTTTGCTCGGCTCAACGTTTCTGTAATTGTTCAGTTTAATCAAATAGAACTTGCCTTTTGCATGTACTGAAGTTTGAAAATAACTTCATGAGTATATCATGCTGTAATTTTAAGTGATAACAAGTTTTAGAAAATGTTAACTTTATGGCATTGAGAATGTTGCTGAAAATGTTAATGGCTGATTTATGGCCATAACGCTTTAGCGACATTAATATTCAGGAGACAACCTAAGAGGTGTTACGAATCTCTATTAATCTGCCAAGTATGGTGACACTTATGCTTGTACTTGCTAAGGAAATGCCAACATCAAAATTCACTATGGACTCACACATGCACGCACAGGCACATGCACTCACAGGCACATGCACTCACAGGCACATGCACTCACAGGCACATGCACTCACAGGCACATGCACTCACAGGCACATGCACTCACAGGCACATGCACTCACAGGCACATGCACTCACGCAGGAACAAAGGCACATACACGAAGAGCCAACACTGAATGAATACCCGGACTGACTTTCATACGTACGTGAATTTAAAAAAGACACCATCACCACTATCACCACCACCACCACCAAACCACAACCTACTAAGACCCTGTTACCACACCCCCCATTGACGACAGCCGATGTGATTGATCATACTCCTCCAAAGAACTCCACCACGTCAAGCTAACAACAGGCCCCACGAACTTGTCAACACCAATGACACGAACTCACCAGGAGTTCAGACGTATGGAGGAAATCACCACTGACATCATAACGAGAGAAGGAAATGAAGGGTCACAGACGTTTAGATTTTTTTTTTTTTATGCTGATCGATGAGGATGAGGATGGTGACGGTGACCAGGCCAGCCCCCATGGAACTGGTGAGTACTGTGGACTGCAGAGTGAGAGGTCGTGGGTTTGATTCCCATCACAGCCATTCGTCAGTGGGATTATTCTGCCCTGACTGGCTACTGCCAAGAGTTGAGTTTGACATTGGCCCTCATGGGAAGAGTTCAACCACACAGTCAAGTTTCATTCACGTAACAGATGCAGTTCTGTTAAATTTGTTCAAACTGCCTGACTAACTCTGCAGATGTCTGTATCGGGCCCGGTTGACGCAGGGATGTATTACGAAAGGATGCGTACAGTACAGCCCTGTCATGTAGATTCTGACAGGAATGGAACTCTACAGCATCACTTTCGTGGTCTACCTCCTCATCATCCAGCATTAAAACGTCTCCAGTTCCGGGGCCCTTCAAGCCCTGCCCTGCTCAGTTTTGATTTCCTCTATACATCTTGACAAGCTCATAGGCACTGTTGTTATGCTGACATGATGGCGTCCTGTGGAGGAAGAGGGTCACTCACTCAAGCTACAGGACTCATAATTGTCATCAGTAGGGAACTTAGTAGGTGGCGTCCTGCGCATATTGGATCAGAACAGACACCACTGAACACCACCAATGTGATTCAGCAGCAGTGCAGTGTCTTCTCTAGTGGTTGTCTCCTGATGATTTGACATTGATTGCTCACTGCCGGAGCTGTGATGGCACAAACCAGGCTGTGTCTGTCAGTGGGAGTCGGAATGAGCGGCATGGGGGACATTGCCACTGAGGTGGTATAAAAGATCAGACAGAAAAAAGCTGCTTCTTAAACACGTCACTTTATATAGAAAGGCAAGGCGCTGTCAGATGAACAAGCACACCACACCTGGACAATACCAGTTACGTGGAGCACTGCGCCCATAGCTTTGCACTTAACTGATGATAGGCGCAGATTGAAGAGGCTGTTATCAACTTATGGCCCTGATTTAGCCAATGGAATCTTTGAATTTTCAGGACCAAAACCCTGGTGTGTGCCACGTCCTCAAAAACAGCAAGGAATTCTGGCATTAAAGGTACGCCCTGATTTGGAGATTTGGTGCCTTTAGTCCTCAATGTAAATTCGGCAAATCAGCAGATTGTGTTTAAAGGAATGTACACAGTTATCATCTTTAATACTGAACCAATATCTGACGTTGATGATTTATTTTTTTTATTGTTGAATGGAGCAATAGAAAACATCGATTTGGCCAAAGGATATTGACAGGTACAACATGAAACAGCTTTTCAAACGCTATTAGAGTTACAACAATGGATGTAGATACAGTTTGGAGTGGACACACCATCTGCCACACTGGCCAATGTTTTAAGGATATTCATGTGAGAGACAATAGCCGGATGCATCATCTTGGTTACTTGACGGGAGTGTTCAAGACACTCCAAACAGTAGGTCTGATGGTTAGACTTCCTAGAAGGATTCCAAGAAATTGACTTTCTGGAGCATGTGAGGTGACTGTTGAGGGAAATTGAAACCAGAACAAAAGCAGAATAACTGGACCGCCAAATGAAGGAACAAACAAGTTACAAATAAACACAACGCGTTTCGACCTATTGGGTCTTCTTCAGTAAGGACAAATAACATTCAAAACAAAGAAAAGACAGAATGAACAGCCGCGTCTTAGGCGTGGGAGCACAATTTTGGTTAAAAAAAAACAAAGAATATTTTGAGCCCATTTAGACAATTTCCATGCCGTCAAGATACCTCAGAACAGGTAACTGATTTACTACACAGACCAGACCATAAAATCTAACCCAATTTCAGTCTGGGATCTACAGGAATTCTTAGACATGGAGGGCTCTGTTCCTGTGAGGATACATATTCACCGTTGAGTCTTCATGAGCGCAAGCAAGCGATCTCGCAAACGTTCTGTTCAGGTCTCAGACAGAATAAATCATGCCGTGTAGTCTTCAGCAGATACCGCGCCCAAGATACCTGAATAGGAAGGGTGGGGATTGGGCATGGATGTAGTGTCAGCGATCGGAATTCACCTAGTTTCATCTAAATTGTAGTTTTCAAAAGTGTTTCTACTAGCGCCTACTACAGTTTCACGTCCAGTTTGTGCTAAACGCCACTTTTTCAATGCCGAGTATCATCCAGCTGTTTAGTTGGTGGCACACCTCTATTGTTGTTGTGTGATTTG
>JAMYXO010007254.1:10000-12360 GCA_033310375.1 Conus canariensis
CAGTATTGTCAAAAAAATAAAGTTATTCCAGTTAATCAAGCAGGCTTCCAAAATGGCAGGTCTGCTATTGACAATTTAGTGAAACTCACAACAAATGTAAAACAACAATTTGCAAGAAGAAGAAATGTTCTAGCGACCTTTTTTGATATCAAGAAAGCTTATGACCAAGTCTGGCACGCCAAGCTCCTTTACAAATTGAAACAAATCGGGATTTCGGGACATTTATATCACTACATTAAATGCTTTTTGAATAAAAGAAACATACGTGTTCGAGTAGGGAATGCATACTCCAATTCTAGATCTTTACATATGGGATTGCCACAAGGTTCTGTTATCGCCCCGATGTTATTTAACATCTTAATGTACGATTTGCCTTCGCTCTTATCAAAGCATGTTGTATTAGTACAATATGCTGATGATTTATGCATCTGGATGAATGTTACAATGAAAAGAAAAACATCAAAAAGGGAATTGAACTACATCAAGAAGATCTATCAAAGAGAGCTCGATCATATATTTACTTATATGCACGAAAATGGTTTGACATTATCTACAGAGAAAACACATATGATTCTCTTTAATAATGGCAGCAATCCATCAGAGCTGCCGTTTTTTACAATTGAAAATACGACTATTCAGTATAAAGATATTGTGAAATTTCTAGGTATCTATCTTACACCAAAGTTGTCCTGGAATGCTCATATCAACTACATCGTTACCAAGGCAAGGAAATGTTTAAATCTATTAAAGATTATAAGCAAACAAGCCTGGGGACAAGATTGCAAAGTTTTGAAACATCTCTCTACGTCGCTGATTAGATCAAAATTGTCCTATGGACAAGAGGTATTTTTTAGCGCCCCTAATTATTTACTTAAGAAACTTCAAAGCATAGATTGCAAGGGTTATAGGCTTGCTCTTGGTGTGCCTTTTCACGCATCAACGCTTGGAACTTATAAAGAAATTGGAGAATTGCCTTTGGACGAGTACCGAAGTCTTGCATGCGCTAAATCCGTTCTTAGAAGTTCGACAAGTTACAACTTTGCATCTGAGGAACTGAAAATTACATCTGAAAATTCTTTTCCTAAACGAGCTAAGCAGATACCATCATTGAAACCAATTGCCACTTACGTATCAGATCTATTCAAAAGGTCTGATATAAATCCAAGTAATATTGACACAAATCAAGCTGCCTCCCCTTGCCCTGCTTGGGAGATGAATAAAGCGCAGTTTGATATTAATTATACTGACATGAAGAAAAATGAGAATCCAAACATTATGAAAACTGAAGTCCAATTACATATACAGAACACTTATCCAAATCATTTAAAGATATATACAGATGGTTCACTCCTAGAAGATCACCGGGCAGGTTCAGCTTTTGTAATACCAGCGATAAAAAAGGAAAAGTCATACTACATTGGTAAAAATCGATCCATCTTTACTGCTGAACTTATTGCTATTCTTATGGCTCTCAATTACATAGTTGATTTTCCATTACAGTTTTTTCAAATCTTATTTTGTGTAGATTCTCAATCGGTACTCTATGCTTTAAGATCTTCAGATTACAAGAAAAAGACCAAAATTATGTTAGAAATCAGTCAATTAATTCATATCTTAACTTTAAAAGGGACCAAGGTTTCCTTCTGCTGGGTTCCTTCACATCTTGGATTTTCTTCAAATGAGTGGGCTGACAAAGTAGCAAAAAAGGGCGCAAGGCAAGGCACAGAATCCACTGAAATTCATGTTCCTTTATCCATTCAGGAGGGTTATCACTTGCTGGAACAAGCAGTATGGAGTAGAATTAAAGGCTATACCCTGAGAAAAGATGGACTCTCCAAGAATAAGTATATTGATTCTCGTGGTTTGGATAACAAATCATATTTGAATCATACTGACGTAATCAAATTTAGACAGATTAGTTCGCTATCTTACAGGATAAAACTTAATGCGTTCATCACAAAATACAGTAAAAATGTTAGATGTTTATGTGGTGATCAATATTTCTAGCAAGCACATCATTTTTGAATGTCAGAGGTTAAGACCTATCTTACCAGTGATTTCTGAAAATTGTATTGAAGGCGTTTTCAAAAATGCTACTAGTTTGTTTAATATTGCGAAATGTTTACTTCATAGTCCTGTAGGACATTTGTTATAGACAAGTTGATTGTAATTTTTGTTAATGCTCATTTTTCTGCCTTTTTTTTTTGTTTTTTTTTTCCCCCTTATCAAAGAGACATAAATACATACACACACGATACGGTCCCCCTCCCCTCCTCCGCCTCCCAATCCCCTCCCTCCCCCTTCCCCTCCCACCGTCTAATATCACTATGTGGATAGACGTTAAATTGAAGACAACAACA
>JAMYXO010007255.1:0-12359 GCA_033310375.1 Conus canariensis
TAATTTCAGTGAAAAAAAGTCAAAGAAATTATTTTTTCATAGAAAAACCCCTGGAAAAAAAGGAAAGGAAGGTTTTTTTTTTGCTTGGAATTTTGGGAACCGGGAAAAAAATGGCTTTTTTTTTTTTCCTGGCTTCAAACCGGGAAGTTAGGGGGAGGTGGGGGGGGGGAGGAAATAGAAAATTTGGTAACGGGGGGGGGGTAGGGGGGGGGCCGAAAGCCAGGGGAAGAACGGGGTGAAGGAGAATCTAAGGTTTAAGGGGGGGGGGGGGGTGGGGGGAAGGGGGGGGGGGGGGGGGGGGGGGGGGGGGGGGGGGGTTTTTAAAAAACCAAAGGGGTTTACGTTGTTATGCCCTGGGGGAGTTTCGGGGCCCCCCTTTTCCCTTTTCACATTAGAGTAAAACGGCCCTTTTAATTTGTGCCCAAAATTTCACAAATTTTGATGTGGCTATCGAAATTTTTACACATGGCACATATGTACCCTTTTTTTTTGCTTTTGTTTCAAAAAAATAGGTTTTAAAATAAATAAGATATGTCCTTTCTATACTCGTTTCTGGGGATATGTGTTATAGTGGAAAGCTGTACTAAAGTTCAAATCACTTTTTTTTTTGTTTCAGTTAAACGGCCGATAATGGCATTGGACTTCAGTTCTAACTGGGGGGGCAAATGACAGTCTACTGTCCCCTAGATCTAATGCTTTCCTCTGGGCATAGTAAATGGCCAAAAGGATACTGCTAAGAAAAAAATGTTTAAAGTTGCGGTTTACCAACATTCAAGTTTCGGAATAGCAAGTCGACTGGTCACACAATTTACCAATAACACGTAATAATATAAGTATGCCTCCCAGTGTGGGATCTCAATCAAGGAGACAAGACGCACTCAAAAGGGGTCCAACAAAGGGGCGGCAGGCGGGTTTGTCAAATGCGGGGGCCCACCCCCCAAACTCCAGCGTAAGTGCCTGTACCATCAGCAGCGCTGGTCCTTTAGAACAGCGACTTACAAATCGGTAACCCACCTTTTACAAGTTCCGCCACGGCGACATCAAAGATCGACTCTGCGCCACCCCCTTCCCGTTACCCCCACCAAACAACCCCAGAAACTCCCCTCAGCTCCCAGAAAACCAAATGAATCCTACTACAGAAAAAAAATTTCTTTCTGCGCTCTGGGGGAGAAGGGGAACCCTTCCCTTCCACTGGGGCAGAAACATCAGCCTTGCTAGAGGGCTTTCAAACCCGGGGATATACCCCCTGGCCCCTTTTCCCCCTCCTGCTTTCCCCCCCCTAGGGCCTATCCCTCTCCCTCACCCTTAGTCCCTTCCCCCCCACTACAAAGTAAGTCTACCTCTTCCCCCACCCCAAGGCCCGAAAAATAGTGGGGGACCCCAGACCCCTTTTTCATACCCCCAAACCCCCTATAACTTGTTGTTAATGATGATCCCCGTGTTACAAACGATTAAGTTTTTTAATTCAAATTCAAATAACTTTATTTTGAAGGAAATTCAAAAAAATTTAATCCAGTCCTTGAAGTAAAAAACAGATAAACTTTCTTCTGGGTTCCTTCACACTGTAATTTTGGGGAAATGAACTTGGCAGATGTCAAAAAAAAGGCGCTGAAAAGGGAAACGAGGGTAAAAACTATTTCCATACCGTTCACTTTGAAAGAGATTAACAAATTTTAAAAAAAAAAACCTTGGGAATATTTCAGAAAGGGGGCAAAAACAAAGCTTTACCATGTTCAGACAAAAAATAATCCTTTTTTTTAGTATTGATCATTTCAAAAGCATCAAAATCTGCACATTTATATATGCTCAATACAAAAATTTCGTTTCAAAAATTTCACGATTGAAACGGTATGCTTTTAGAACTAAATATAGCTCTGCAAAAAAATGGATATGCGGGAAAAAAAAAAAAAATTGACAAGAATCATGTTTGGTTCAATGGGGCCCTCTCGGCATTTCTCCCACATTTTATCAGGCATGTCTGTGAAAAATATTTTTTTCTGATACCCCCTATTGTTTTTGCTTTGAAAGTTTTTTTTTTGTTGTTTATTTTTATCCGTCAGGTATTTGCTTTAATTGATATTTTTGTGTATGTACGTTTGTTTGTTTTTTTTTTTGTCTGTTGTTTTACTGATGTTATTACAAAACCCCCCTCCGCCACTCCCACCCCACCCCCTCCCTGCACACCAAAACACACGCGCCGGCGCGCGCACACACACCTTGTTGCAAATGAACAAACTCTACTATCTCCCCCTACTTTTTCCTGTCTACTTCCTTTCTGTCTAATATCACATATTTGTGAAAAGACGTAAAATTAAAATATATTATGAGATCCCGCAGCATTTAAATTTCTGTTTAAATCCGGAAAGTCCTTTTGTAGTGTCAGGTCTTCAGCTGTTGATAGGGGCAATTACGAAGAAGAACGCGATTTCACTCTAAAATGAAAAAAAGGGGTGGCCAGCGGATTGCCCAGCACCCGGGAGTTTTAAAAAATGAATAAGGCTAGATCTACTCAGGGCTATTTTAGTTCTGAAAAGTCTAATTTTTGGTAAGCGAGTTGAATGCTGAAAAATTTGTTGATACATAATATCACTATGTCTCACAACACTGCAAAAGTCTTACCTTATTTCTTTTTGGTTTTTTTCCCAGATGTGTTATTGTATTTTTTTTTGTGCAGACGAAAAATTTTTAAAACGGCGCCAAACCTAAAAACAGGGGACTGTTCCTTTCCCTAAACGTTTGAAAGCGTCAGTTTTGGGAGGGACGTTTCTAACGAACGGACTCATGTGACTTTAAATTTGGGAGGGAACATGGAACCAAACGCAAAATTACTTAGTTTCCCAACAAAAGGGTCCCGAAGGTTTAAAAAGTTGAAAGTTAGTACGAATCACATTTTGATCTTCGGTTTTTTTTATTTTGCCTATGGGGTAAACATTTTATATTCTCGGAAAGTTCGTGTGTATCCCCTTTTAAACGTTTTTTCCCAACTCAAACGGAAAAAAAAACGGTACAGAATACACTGATCGACCATTCTTGCCCCTTTCCCCCAGCTTTTCTCTACTTTTTATATATTATCATCAACAAAACCCTGAAGTACGATAAGTCGGTGCCCGAATTATGAAAGGCTGACAAATCTACAAGGAATTTAAAATTTTTTTGTTATTTAAAAAAAAAAAAATTTATTTTTTGTTTGTAACTTCGGGTTACTCTCGCGATGCGTGATCTTCCTGTGACTTCGTAAGGCCCTATGGTGGTGATACGGGAAAGGATGGGTGGACGGAGGGTCACTAATAGCTAAGGGAATTTGAAAATTGAACTGAAACACATTAGCCCCCATTCGTTTGATCAGAAAGACGTAAGTTTGATTTAGGTTATTAGCGTTTAAAGTGTTTAGCGAAATATTCAAGTCACATTTTTTATTTAGTTTTTTTGGACAGGGAAAATTGTCAACTACGTGTAAGCAGTTTTTCTTTTTTCATACTTTTCCCCCCCCCCTCAAAAAAAACAGCAACAAAAAATTATGCTGGTCCACCCCATAATTTTAAAAAGAGACAATTAAGACAGTGCTTACCCACAGTGCAAGAACAAGTCACATTTTTTGCGATTTTTGTGCTTTGCACACGTGTGATGGGGGCCCAGCGAGTGAAAAACAAAATTTTTTTTTCACCATCTTAAGATTTAAATAAAAAAAAATGTTTCCCCACTATGTTTAGATGTGTAAAAAAAAGGAAAAAATTAAAAAATTCCGGTATCCATCATTTATTAATTCTCGAACTGAACTGAAATTAGCTCCATTTCTCGGGGGTCGATCCCCCCCCTCTTCCACTTCACCAAACCCCGCCACGTCTGTTTTAAAATGTTTTAGACGTGTATTTAACATTAAAGGTAGAAATCTAATTTTTTTTTCACTGACCCACACAGGGCTGCATTTTAATAAAGGTTTTTCATAACTAAAATCAGTTGCTCGGTTTAGTAGGGACTCTGCAAGAGTTCCCCTTCTGAGAAAAACAGGGGGGGAAGGGGAAGGGGGTTTTGGAAATGTGGGAAAGGGTAAGGGGAGGAGGGAAGCTGTTCTTTTGTTTGAAGCGAAAGCCCGTACCCGTCATTTTTAAAAAACAATAATTGGGGTTTCCCCAAAGGGTTTAAATGGGGGAGCATATAAAATTTCAAATTTTGAACGTCATCCCCCGATCCAGAAGTTAAGTTGAACTGACAGTTGGGGCGGATGGGTATTTCAAGCCATGTCAGCATTAGAAAAACCACATATTTGCGGTCACTCACCAAAAGGCTAGTATGGTAGCGATTGGGTCGCTGTAACTATGTCTATTAAAAAGTTAGTTCATAACTTAGCTTGTTGAACTTGCCCATAGTAACTTTCTTTAGCTATATATTGACGCAGTGTGGGTACAGGCACAAAAACAACTCTGGTGCAAGTGTACACATCTGTGTTAAGAACGAAAAAATTGATATTTTTTAGCTAGACAGAAAAAGGAAGGGTGGAAATGATGAAAAAAGGCAAAACTGTGTTGGGAGGTAAACTTGCATAATCGACTAGCTCAACAGTGTTAGTGGAAATGTAACCATTCAGCCAATCAACAGAGAAAAACATGCTATAACTTGTTACCCCTTCCCCTTCCCCTCCATTAAGCAAGTGGACAACCCCACACCTTCCACTACCACCACCACCCCTATTTTTCTTTTTGGGGGAAGGATCATGTGCGTCTGCCTTTCTTTTTTGAGAGAGTCACAGACTTGCTCATAAATATTACGGAACCAAACTAACTTTGGGTGGAATGCTTAAAGCCCATTTTACATCAAATCATTTTTCCCCCAAAATCACGCAGGCCTAAAAGGGGGTCTCTTCCAGATTTATTGGCTACAAAATTTTGGGGACTCATTGCAGAGCTTGGCATCAGACCCCTCCCCGGACAGCCTAGTGATTTTCTGTCAAGCTTTACTTTCATCCAATAAATCCAAAGAATTTGTTTTCTTTAAAACCATTTAGCATGCTTGTAGCTGACATTATCTTTTCTTTAAACACACCCACACCCTTTCACATACACACACACAACACACACACACAACACACACACACCACAACACACACACACCCTGTTTTATATTATTGACGTATTCCCCCGAAGTAAATGTAAATGTAAACCTACTTTTAAATTTACCATTAAGACGGGTTTTTAAAATTGACTGAAGTGTTCTTGTTATCCTGTCATTAAGGGAGGCTTCTATGTGTAAAAATGCTGTTGTCAGTTGTTCATTATCATAGCCCATTACGAACAAAAACCCTTTTTCTTTAAATTTTCTTTTTACCATGTCCCCTGTGCTCAAAAATTTTCTTTAAAGTTTAAGATATAATCCTTTTTTAAGTAAATTAAATCATTCAGTACCATGAGAAGCCTTTTTTTAATTAACCACTGGAACTTGTTGAAATATACACACCTCTGTAAAAGAGTGAATTTTTTCAACAGTTTAGGGTTGTGTGGAATTATTTTACTATTCAAAATTGCTTCACCAATTTTGAGTAATAAGTAAATATTTTTAATTTTTATCTAATTACACACACACAAAAATGTTACCTCTACTGAAGTACCGTAGTCAAGCTAGATCTTTCGTAAATACTTTCAAACTTCGTTAACGAACAGCAAAACTGTAATCTGTAGATATGGTAAACAAAAACGTTGTTTCCCCCAAATCGAGGCTGGCGGAAATGACCTTTACAATTCAAGAACGAGGCCATTAGTCCTTTCACAGATACAGTACACCTTCCCCTTTTACATGGACAATTACACAATGGAAAAAAAAAACTTTTTTTGTTTAAGTCTTCTCAAAAACCCGGGGAAGTGTAACACACATGTTATCGTTAAATTTTTCATGCGGGTTTATAATCTTAAAATCGAGCAGGCATCTTTCACAGCTCGTCCTGAAGGGAGTCGGGTACTGGTAAGTGGTGTGATGAGTGCCCCATGCTAGTTGTCCTGAACTTCCAGTGGAAGCGTCTGGACTCATTTTGCGCTGAACGGTTTTGGCACTGATGCGGGGTCTTAAACAGGTGTGGGTGAATGGCACTTCCAACCCAAAGGCGGAGGGGGGTTTTTGGAATGAGACAGACTGGCTGGGACATGCTGGACAAACTGGTGAACTGGGGTGAGCGATGGGGGGCGAAAAAAGTTTCTGTTGTTTGACCCCTCAGTGGTTTCAAATGTCTTCAGTTTCTTTTTGCAAAGACCAACGACGTTTGGATGATGTAGGATCTTGGATCACAACTCTCTGAACTTTGCTGGATCAATCCCCTTTTGGTGTCGAGTTCTTCCCGTATCCACCTTTTCTTTTCTAACAAATTCCGTTACAGGGGGGGCAGAAAAGGATGACATGTTTGGGGAAAACAAAAAAAGTTCATCATGCCAAGAACATGTTTCAGTTTGTCACTTCTTGGGGTCAGGTGTTTTGGGTTGCCTTAAAATTTTCATCATCGGGCGTATGCCATCAGCCTTATCAATGTCCAAGAAAAGGGGATTTCTGTTTGTTGAACTCTGATTTTTCCCCCTTTTTGAACTTCAGACCGATGTTGAAAGTTTTTTGCTCAAGATTGACACTCGCACCTATGTTTCCCTTCTGGGTTTTCTTGAAGACAATATTTCATTATAAAACGAATGACGTTTTTTCTCCTTGCAAGATGTCTCCGGTTTGCTTTAAAGATCTCGGGGGCAAAATATCCCAAAAGGGAAATCTCTTATAGAAGAACCCGCCGAAAGGCTGATGAAAGTAGTCATTTTTTCAGTACTTGGTCCAGTGGGATTTTTCCAAAATCCAGAGGCATCCAGTTTTGTAAATATCTTGGGCCCTTTTTTCCTTGTACAGGAGTCTTTAAGGGGGGGTATGACATACTGCTCTCATTTGGGCTGCGTTTTCAGTTTCTTGAATCTGTGCAGACGAACAGCTCCAATTTCTTCATCAGGCAACTGTTGGGGCAACCAACCATAGGTTTTAGTAACTTCTTCGTGATAATTTTTCTTCATTCGATCAAGCTCATCTTTTACTTTGTCAAGAAGCGGGGAATTTGGGATCCTTCTTGCTGTTGCCACACTGTTTTTTTCAGCATCCTCTTTTAGATGGTTTTGATGGGGGGGCAATTAACAGGCTTATCCCATTCTCCGAATGTTGAGTTCATCACTGTCTACTTGCTGTACAAGACCCCTGTGACGGGAGCACCCTCCAAGAAGGTTGTCTGTGCAAGTTAATCACAAAAATTTTTTAGTTTGAATGATCCTTATGTTTACGGTACTCTGAATATCCTCTGCAACTCATTTTTCCTTCGGACTGCGAATGAGCGTTGGTAGCTGAAGTGGCGGGCGAGATTTCATGCTTTGGTATCTGCAAAAGAGGTGACTGATACATCAGCACCAGTATTGATTTTGAAGCGAACGGTTTTTCCCGCAAATGTTCAAAACCAAAAAACCAAAGAAGGACATTTCGTCAAAGGGACCCAGAAAGTTCTTTCTTCTTCCTTTACAGCACTCACTACAGTTGGGGGCTGACGCAGCGCGGAAAGTCCATTTTTCCACAGTTGTTTGCAGTTTTCCACATGCAGGGGGATTTGTCTGTTATTTTTAGGCTGCTTGCCTTTTTAAATCCCATCTTGAAATGTTGCCCTGTTTCGGTTTTTCCTTTGTGTTGATGGTTGCCAGCAGAAAATGACCCCCGGACCATTTCCTCTGGAACTCCCTTTCCCCTGACTGAGTTGAAGTGAGAGCAGGCTGCTTTTAATTTCTGTTGCCTTGGAATCGAGTTTGTTATTGCCACGGAACGCCATCAGGACGTGAATTTTATGGCATCAACTGTGTTCTTTGGGTTTCCAAAACGTGATTTGACTTGCTATATTGAAGGCTTGCTGATTGTTCTCAAGGTGAGGTCAGCTTGTAGTTTACTTTTCTGGATTCTTTTTTCTTTCCCTACTACAAGGCGATCTCTAATTGCGCTACTTTTTCAGCAAAGTCTGCATTTTAGGACGTCAAGAGTAGCGAATAAAATTTTTCCACATTCTCTCCAGCACCTTGATACTTTGATGAAACACAGTTCTTTCATGAATGCGTTGACTTTGGGATTGAAGAAAACTATTGAACATTTCAATTATGTCTTCAAATGTGTGTTTTGGGTTGTTTCTGCCCTTAAACTTTCTTTTTTTTTTTTTTTTTCTACGAACATTAAATTTCCCAAAAAATCTTCTCAGCTTTTCCCCCCATCGAATAGATTAGTGCATTCACTGTACATCGAAGTCCTCCCATGTAAGTTTCAGCTGCAGTTCAAAACAAAGAAATCGTTGTCTCCATGTTGGCCACACTTCAGGCCTTGAAAAATCAAAATTTTTGGTGGTTTAAAATGCAATACTTTTTTCATTTTTAAAATTCCTCTGGGGGAAAAGTTCCCCTTTACCGCTGCCACCAACTGATATAGCTGAAACGAGCTAATCATTCGTAAATACACACAAAGACTTCTTTAAAAAAACAGCAAAACGTAATCTGTAGATTGGTAAACAAAAAAATTGTTTGCCCCAAATCGAGGCTGGGGTGGAAATAAACCTTTACAGTTCAAGAAAGGCTCGGAGTCTGCACACGATACAACACTCTGTTAACCCAAACCAATCGATGGCAAAGTAAAAAATTCATCAGTATTCATTTTTTTGAAGCTGAGTGTTTACACATGCCCAAAAACTCACAAGTATTTTAAACATTAAACATTGGTATGATTTTTAAAATGACCGCATTGCGTCAGTTTATTGTGAACATTACTAAAAAAATCCATAATTTTTGATCATTGTACCGCCTTATTTTAAACATAACATGTTGTGGGGAACTTGATAAGGTATTTCGTTGTAGTCAAACTCATGATTTAAGCTTTGGGTTTTTTTCACTCTAAAGCAAACTGGCTTGTGTGTTTTTGACATTTTAGAAAATGAAAAAAAAATCAAAAGTCAAAAAAAAGGTTTTTTGTGTTATTTGTTTTAAAAATGAAAAATAAAAAAAATGATAATTTATAATTATAATTTTCTTTTTGTAAATTGAATATAAAGGGTTTTGTTTCTGTTTCTTCAGTTTGTTCATTGCACATTAAAAGTTTGGAAAAGCATGGACCGACCAAATGTTCCGGGTTTTTTTTTATATTTATTTTTTCTTGCTTATGAGTTTTCATCCTGTGACATTTTTTTTTTTGTTCAAGTAGTTGCCTAACTTTTTTGGGGTTTTTGGATCACTGAAAAAATGTTTGTTTTTGTTTTTTTTTTTTTTTTTTTGTCTGCTGATTTTTTAATCAATTTTACAACATGTGTGGATCTTCCTTTGTGTTTTCAACATTTCAACTCTTTGGGTTTGGGGAAAAACTTTGGGTTTAAAAGTGCATAAGCTAAATTTATCGACTGTTTTTCTTTGCTTTTTTTTTCTACCCCCTCTTTTTTTTTTTTTTTTTTTTTCCAAAGTGTGCACTGCTTTGCCCATTCTTTGAGCCTTTAAACGTTTTTTTTCTCGCAGAGGGTTTTGCTATGCTTTGTTTGTCATTGTGTGGAGCTATATCAAAACAAAATTTTTATTGGGGGGGAAAAACTCATATTTTTTTACTTAATAAAGGAATAAAGTTTCCTACAGAGTAAGATGGCAAATACAATTAACAAATCTTAAATAAATGTTTGGAACCCCCCAAAAAAAACGTGGACAAACGATTACAAGACTTGTGACTCGTTGCCCAAAATTTTCTCTGGACGGTTCGTAACTTATTTAAGATTTTTTTAGATTTTCCGCCTGAGTCGTCTCACTTCGCAATTAAATCGATATTTAAATATTTTTAAAAAACCCGACCCCTTGGCAAAAACGCATTTTGGAGGAAAGAAAAAAACCGGGTTTGAATGGAAGAGAATCGGGAAATTGAAAGCTTTAAGATGTAACCCCAAAAAACCCCATTTTCATAAAATTAGTTATAAACAGAGTGGAAAAAATAGCAAAGGGGGATGTACTCAGTTAAAGTTGATTAAAGAAAAGGATTTTAAAAAATTTTACTGACTGTTTGATGTCTGCGCCGTGCACATGTACACACGCACAGAGACATATGCATGTGCATGTACATTATACAGTTGCACACACACACCCAAATTTTTCAGATAAAATAGCATTCATAGATTCTCCACATATGCCATACACACAGTGGACTTGGAAAAATGAACACACAGCTTGCATACACATAACCGACTATTTCAGTACAAAACACAAGGGTTTGCACATGCATGCACGCACACACGCATGCTTTCAATGCATACTGCGACCAGACCCCAAATTGCATCTTTTTTGGATTTTTCCACCATATACACACAGGTGCGAAACAGATCTGCCTAAATTGCTTTACTTGCCAGATGGAGCTAAAGTTTTGCTGTTATCTGAAGCTGTTGGACAGGGAAATTGGAGAGGTTTTATAGCAAAGTAGTTTGTAAAAAGAAATGAAAACGACAACAGATGGTAGTACTAGTATTTGTGTTCATGTATAACAATATTCAGGTTCGCAAAAATAAGATTGTTGATTTATTAAAGGGAGTGATTTCCAATCTTTGTATGCCCTTTAAACAATCACCAAAACTGCTATCATCTTTGTTTCATCATTTGAATACTCTGTATTTTTTGTATCCCCATACTTGTTCCTGTTTTTTTGACTACAGTTTATTTTCATTTTTTCCTTTTCTTGGTCCCCGAGAGGAGGACATGTGCAACCGTTAGGGTGAAAATGGCATCTTGGAAGTTCTCTTAATATGGGGAAACAAAATGATCATTTTACTCAAAATTTTTCGGGAGCCTTTGTTTTTTTATTTTTTGACTAAGTGTGTGAGATTTAAGCTTTGAGGGAAAAAGGGGGGTTTGGGGAGAAATTCATGTGGGGAAAAGAATTGCCAAGTTTAAAAGGTGATGGAAAGTACAGATCCACATCGGAGCAGTCATTGGCATGAACAAGACGGCAGGAACGCAAGATTCGCGGCCTCAGGGGTTTATTACAAAAAAAAAGCTGACGAAGAAGAGAATTTTATAAAAAAATTGTAAGTACTGTTATTTTTATAGATCTGAATATTTTCGTTCCTTTTTGCCAAACATGTGTAAAAAAATCTATGTAATCATTTAGTTCCGGTTTGTTCCTCTTTTTGTGGGGGTGATGACAGAGGGGGTAGTATTTGTTCAGAGTGATGGATGGTATACATTTTGGCTTTTTCTTAACTTTTTAAAAAAAAATAATCAAGCATACCCCAGACTAGGGATGGTATAGAATATACTACATCACTAAGGATCAGATGGTAAACACATTGCTGTGAAAAATTTGACAAAAAAATATTGAAAAAAAAAAGGGTTTTTAAAAAATTAAATTTCTTGTTCATTTTAAACCCTTTCCCCCCCCAATGTTCTATTTTGCATGAATCCCCATCGCCACCCAAATTTCCAAAAGCTCTTATTTCATACACATATGTAAAAAAGTGATATCTCGGGAACGAAAAACCAAATTCTCATGCTATTTTTTTGTGAAATGGGGGAGAACACTGAAATTTTTTTTTATTATAAAACTATTAGTAAGGGGGTTTTTCAACAACAATTTCAAATTTTTTTTAAATTTCAAGTGCAAAAAAAAAGAAAGAAAAAAAATAATGTTATCCATCTTCTCAAAGAAAAGAAGAAAACATTGGGAATAAACTCTGAACAAGGGAAAAAAAAAATATCCACTCACAAATGAAACCGAAATACGGTATACCAACGCAAAATGGGAAAAAACAGCCATAAATCCAACTCCTCCAATACGGGGAAAACACATGCGCGCGCATACCCCCAAAACACCTGGGCACGCACTTATGGCTTTTCTGGTACCACCCAAAGAAAGAAAAAGGGGAAAACACACACACACACACACACACACACACCCAACACCTTTGTCTCACTGTTGAAAGCAATATTTTTGAAAAAAAAGTCATTCACGTGGGCCCCGTTGGTCTCTTGAACTTTTTTTGGGACCATTAAGCTGATGATAATTCCCACTCAAAAACTCTTTGCTGCTCACCTCTGACACATGTCAGTCGGCCACGCCCCCTTCAAAACCCCCCTGCAAGCCAGCTGGGGTTGAAATTCATTGCCTTTTACAGTCTTAGCATTTGGGGCTCGCCCCCCCCACTCACATACCTTTAACAGCAGTCACTGCTGGTTGGGGTCAAAAGCCAAAACACAGGGCACACGCATGCTGAGTCTGGTCTATCTGATCAAAGACAGTCAAAGGCGTACATCTTTGGTTGATCTCTCGTTCCCACCATTTGGGGACGCATCCAAGCCTCCTTTGCGGGG
>JAMYXO010007256.1:0-12357 GCA_033310375.1 Conus canariensis
GTTTAGGAAGTATTGCCTTTAATATTTTTTGTTTATTCCATTTGTGTAATTGGGATTGTTCATTTTTGTTATAATCCATGAAATTGCATTTCTTGTTCTCAGTCATGTTAGGAAGAAACGAAGCGTGACACCCCTTTTCTCAGAGAGAGGTAATGTGTGGTGGGTGGCATGAGTGTGCATGTGCCTGTATGAGTGCAAGAAAACCCTTGGTGTGTTAAGCCCGACAAATGATCGTAATTTAGTGATTAAGCATACCTCCGTTTTTCCCCCGTCGGACAACACACAAGCACACGCATGCACCATGCAGCGCCTTGCACGTGTGTCCACACACAGACCACACACACACAGACACACGCACACAGACCACAGACACACAGACAACAGACACCCCAAAACACACACAACACACACACACACAACACACCACACACCTCACGCACGCACGCAAAACCCCCAAAAAATGTGGTGCAGACCATGCACAACCGCAAGCCACAAGCAAAGACACACACACACAACACAACAACACACACACACACACCACAACACACACAACACACATACTGAAAACAATGCACTACGCACGCACGCACGCATACACACCCCCCACACACACACACACACACACACAAAACCACACAAAAACACACACATACACAACACACCAACACCGGGGGAAGGTTTGATCAAGGTAATTTTTTTTTGGGAAGAATCTTCCTTTTGGATCAGAACAGGCGCCACTGAACCACCGAATGACTCGGCAGCAGTGTAGTGTGTCCCCCCGGGGGGGTTCCCTCTTGATTTGACATTGACTGCTCCCTAGGATTGACGATGCCGGGGCTGCGGGGGGGGGCCGCCCGGGCTGTGGCTGTGGAGGGGGTCAAATACGGGGTGGGGCACTCCCACTGGGTGGCACAGGAACTGGGCAGCAAAAAACAAAAACAAAACAAAAAAACACACACACACACCACACACAAAAAACACACACCCCAACACACCACCCACCCACACACACACACCGCAACCACAACACACACACCTTCGAACAAGACGGTGTCGAAATCTTTTGCGTCAGCGTTAAACCCACAAATAAAAGGGGTAGATACACGAACACACAAAGAAGACAGGAAATTGTTGGGTGTGGTTGGTCGAAGTACCCTTTTTCGGGGACGGTGCTCAGATACAAACTGCTGCGACAAAGCTAACGAACAGCTTAAAACGATATGCCAAACCTATGCTTGAAAAAACCTTTCCCCCAAGTAAAATGCAGGCAATGACGATTTTGAAATTAAATTTTGTAAAATATGTTCATGATTACATAAATTTAAAAAGGACAAGATGGCTCTCTGTGTGGGCCCAGAGTTTTTGGGTCTTTCTATTGATGTTTGTTAATGCATGCGTGCTATAACCCTTAGGTTCCGTGAACAATAAAAAGCCCCAGTTCATCTGAATCCACGAGTTTAGTTTCAGTGTCTCAAGGTGTCATTGCGTGCAGAGGCCCAAAATTTTTCCTAACACTGTCCCCAAAATTGGCTAAGCACTGAGCCCAGGGACACAGACATTGCTAAGTTTTGCTGAACAAACCGAAAAACTAAATTTTAAAAAAACATTATTTGTAAAGTGAGGCGACTGCAGGCGGAAATAAAAACAAATTTTAGAAGTCATTTATAAGGCTAAACCCGAAAAAAAATATCTTAAATAAATTTAGCGAACCCCCCAGAGAAACGTGGAAAAACGGCCCACAAGACAAAAAACCCAACGCTTTCGACTTCTTGGGTCTTTTTTCAGGTGAGAAAAAAAAACGAAAAAACAACGAAAATTCACTTAGTTTTACGCTTCAGTCGCTTCAGAGAAAGCGAAAAGGGGGCCTTTTTCCTTTGGGCTGAACTCTGAACGATCTGAACATCAAACTAAGTGAATTTTCGTTGTTTTATTCGTTTTGTTCACCTGAAGAAGACTTAAGAGGTCGAAAAGCGTTGGTTTTTTTTTTCTGATTTGTTTTTTCCACGTTTCTCGGGGGTTCGCTAACATTTATTTAAAATTTGTTTAGATTTCCGCCTGCAGTCGTCTCACTTTGCAACTCGAAAAAAAAACATAAAAAACAAATCACAAGGAAAACACAACGCGCTTTACCTCTTAGGTCTTTTTCAGGCAAATTACGCAACCCCAAAGGCAACGAAAAGAACGAGCAATCATTATTTTAAAGAAAAGCCAAATTTGGGGAAAGGACCCAAAGGAAACACGAAATTTGCTTGACACACACACCACACACACACACCACACACACACACAACACACACCACCACCCACCAACACACGCACGCACACACACACACACACACACACACACACACACACCCACACACACACACCCACAACACACCCCCAACCATAAACCGTCTTTTACTACACCCCACACACACACACACCACACACACAACACACCACACACACACACAAAAAAAAAAATGATTTCCAAATAGTTGTCTAAAAAGGTATTCTCGTTAAATATCAGACACTTTTGCATGGGGGATGGATGTAACTCTTAAAAAGAAAACTCCACAGCGTGTATAATTTCATAGAAAGATCTATCAAGACGAACTAAATAGGAGTCGGAAATACATGAAGTTAAAGGGATTGAACTTATTTTTGAAAAAACAAATATAATTTTTTTTAAATAGGGGTAATAACCCAAAAAACTGCCTGTTTTTACTTTGGGGGCAAACACCTCTTAAATCGTACAGAAGTTAAATTCCTGGGAGCCTTTTTCCCTCTAAACTATCAGGGAACGCTCATATTAAATACTTATTAACAAAGGCGGGGGAAAATATTAAATTTCCTTAAAATTATTTCTAAAGAAAAATGGGGACAGAACATTTTACTTGATAACTCTATGTAAATCTTTTTGAGGGCGAAAATAAATATGCCCAAGAAGTAATTTTAGCGCTCCCAAATACCCATTGAAAAAACTTGAAATATTTAAACAAGGATTTAAATTGCACTTGGCCTTCCCGGGGAGCATCATTTCTCGTACGTATTAGAAGGCAGATGCTTCCCTTAGATGAATACAAGGGGTTAGCGTGTTGTAAATTTGTTTAAAGGTACAACTAAAAACGCAATTAGATCGAAAAAAAATGAGGTCAATATTGATTTTCCAAAAAAGAGAAAAATCTATGCTTCTCAAAAAACATGGAAACGACAGTCAAAAAAGTTTTATTTATTCGGGGGTTTTCAATCGATAACAAAGCTAAAACCCTTTAGACCGTTTTTTCCCTTACCCCCATGGGGCTTAATAAAGCCATTTTGATATTGAACATCCCAATATAAAAAAATAAAAACAAAAACTTGTTAAAAGCTGTATAAAGGGCCCATATTGAAAAGAACTATTCAAATTTACTTGAAAAAATACACAGAGGTTCGGATTGATAAACAAACGGGTTGTCATTCTTAATCCCAGCTTAAGGTAAAAAATCATTTTTATATGGGAAATTTAAACAAATGGGATATTTACAGCAAAAAATTAACGCGATACCCGGTTTTAAAATTTACTTTTTTAAATTTCCAAAACACTATTTAAAATTTTGTTCTGTGTTGATTCTAAATCACCCCTTTTCAGGTATAAAGTTTCTCAATTGCAACAAGACCTGAAAGGTCAAAGAGATAAATTGTATGATACACATTTGATTGAAAGAGAACCCAGTAGTTTTTTGTTGGTTCCTTCAATTGTTCTTTTCTTTTATAATGAAAAATTTTAGACAGGCAGCTAAACGGGAGCCAAAATGTTTTTGATTCAGAATGTTTTTTTTCCCCCCTTATCAGTACTGAACATGTAACTTAGTTTAAACGCATACTGGAAAGCTTTCGAATATTTATGGTAGATCAGGGGTTTTAAAGAACGTTTGATATTAAAAAAACAAAGAAAATTTTAATCTTAAAAAAATTTTTTCTCATTAAAGCACAGGGGAATCTTAATGTTTAAAACAAAAAATGTAAAAAACGTAGTTTGCGATTGGGGAAAAAAAAAATACTCCAATTCATATTTTTCATGCAAAGATATAAAAAATCATTCCCTATTGAAAAAAAAATACTGGCAGGCCATTTTTTTAGACCAGCTTTAACGTACGAATTCTTTGTCACTTAGAGCGCACCCCAAATTGGAAAAACTTATAATAATTTTTTTTAACTTTATTTGCGGGGGATAAGAAAGGGAAAGGGGGGGGGGGGGTAAAATGGGGGGGGGGGGGAGCAAAGGATTTTTTTTGTTTATTCTTTTTTTTTTTTTTTTTTTTTTTTTTCTTTAGTACGTCATCCTTTTGACTTTAATTGAAGGTTAGTTTTTGGTTTTAAGTATTTTTTTCATGTTAATCTTTACTTTTTGACTTGTGTAAAATATTTACACACTTTTAACCCCAACCCCTCATCCACACACAGGCACACAACTCATACACACACGCACAACACACACACCACACCGCGCGCACACACCTCACATGCCACACACATTTCGTGCACTGTACCCATACATATACCATACCACATTTTGTGCACGCTCGCAATTACTTCCGTACACATTCATTTTTTTTTTTTTTTTTTTTTTTTTTTTTTGGGTCTAATATCACGAATAGTGGATAACTTAAAATGAAGGACCACACACACACACCAACCCAACACCAAACCACACACACACACCACACACCATATATCCGGATCTATTACTAAATCGAAAAAATTGTTCGAATCTCATTTGACAAAGAAGATAACTGCTGCTTTCGATGAAAATCAAATAAGGTGTACATTACTTCCCTTTGAAGGGAATTTCTCATGGGTGCGTTTCCCGAAAAAACTTCGGACTCTTTGAGGCCCTCATATTGGGAAACGTTTGTCTTTGGGTCCTGCTTTCCCCGTTTGCCTGCTTTTACTTTTATTTCTTTCTGAGATTGCATCAACATTTTTGTGATCCTCAAAATCAAAATTTGGGGTTTTCATGGGAAAACAAAACATGTTCCAGTTGTCAAAACCAAAGTTGGAAGCCCAAACGATCCCAAATTAAATTTTGGTGTTCGTTAAAAAAACACGCCGAAGATTTACGCCATATCTAGGAATTTGTCCCATATGCCCCCTCATACCCCACTCCCTTTAATCCCCCCCCCTCCCCTTTTCCATTCCGTTCCATTCCATCCAGTTGGGGGGATATTGGTCCGCGCTCGGCGTTTTTTTATTCGGGCCCTTGATCATGATATGCTACGTGTCACCCCCCCAACGCTCGGGCTTTCTTCTCTTTCGAAATGTGGTAGGGATTTGACGTGTGTGCAAGATGTTGAGCCACGGAAACCTTAATTTCATACTGCACTCGAAGGACTTTTTTGGGAGTGAGTTGGACCAATGTTAACCTTGAGCGAGGAATAATCCCACTGTATTGAAACCTTTGGGTGTCGCTTTTGTATGGGGAAAAAAATTGTCTTTAAAAAAAAGCCTCATGTCAAATGTCAGCCCCAACTCATTTAGAAGACTGAATCAAAAAAAAATACAGTTGGGCAAAATTTTTCTTACTAAAAAAGGGGATAATGAAATCAAAATTTAAAGTTGCCAATGTACCCCATTTTTGTAGTGAGACATACACACGGGTTAACAGTGGGAAAAAAATACAACAGAAGTAACATTAATTAGCACTTTTTTCTCGGTTTGTCACGCACAACATCAGATGAACAGGGAAAAAATACGGTAACCTTAGCAGCTGGATAAAAATTATTAAAGGGAAAAACTTTAGTGTGTGTGGAGACTAAAAATAAAAACACCATAAAAAAACCCCCCATGACCCTTTTAGGATGGGGTCATTGGGAGACCTGCCCCTCTCTTTTTATCCTGTTGCAAGGGCTTTTGGGCAGGGAGTCATGATAAAAAATCTATTACTGGCCACCCCCTTTGAAATTGTTAGGACTATTGTATGTGGGCGGGGGAATCATAAGGGAACAACTTGGATCCATGTTTACCCTTCATTGAACCTGTAGAAAGGCCCTTTTGACAGGGGGCCCAAGGCAAGATACAAACCCACCCCCTTTGTGCCCGAAGAATGGTTTTTGGGCAAAAAGTTTTAGAAATAACGTTCTTCTTCCATCATACTCTGTAGAACGGTCTCAGACAAGAGCCCAGGGCGAGATCTTCTGTGCTTAAAAGTTGCTCAGGTTTTTTTTGACAGAGGAACTGAACAAGAGAAATAGACTTTGATGGAAATATCTACCTTTTGAATTCGTTTAAAATATCTGCCGTAGAATTCCATGGAAATACCAAATTATCTCCCAAAAATTCGATGGAAATATCTGCCTATAAAATTCCATGGAATAAACGGGCCTATAGAATTCCAGGGGAAATATCGGGAAAGGGGAAATTTTGATTTTAAATTAAAAACCCTTCCTTGTCATGTTTGTTTTTTCATTTACTCCACGGGAACACACATGTGTTGGGGTGAAATTTTTGACAGCAACCTGCCCTACTTTTTTGGGGGGAAATTAACTTCCCCAATTTGACCCCGATTTTAAAGGAACTTAACTCTTCATTTCTTTTGCAGGTTTTATCTGAAATATGCCCAAAATGGCACAACAAAAAAGGTTTGTCATTTGACAAGCAGTGATTTTTTCTTTTTGCAGGGGGAATGAACAAGGGGATGATACAGCACAAGTGGAAACAACCCCCAGATTCCGAAGTGTCATTTCAAGACGTGGACCAGGAAAAAAAACCCTTCGGTTTCAGCAGCAAGGCGACAAATTTGAGGCGGGAGAATTTTTTGACAATTCAGGGAAAATTCAAAGAAACAAACCCCCTTTTGCAATTGGCAGAGCCGTCCCAAAACAAGACTTTTGCTATTTTTCTACTCCAAAAAAGGCCATGCAATCATTTTTCCTTTGGGCCCTCCAGCATTTCGCAAACGGGCAGTGGGATAAAAAGGTGGCAGGAAACCTCTGAAAACTTTGGCCCAAGCCCCGGGACCCCCCCAAACCTTACCCCTTGGGAAGCCCAAAATTTTAAAAGTCCGGGGTCTAAAGCGCAAATCCCCCGGGGTTTTGGGGGTTTTAATCCAAAAAGGGAGAGGGTTGGCAAGGGCCTGTGTGAGGGAAGCATGATGGCTTTTTTTTGGGGGGTTTTCGCTGTTGGTCTGGGAGGGGCAAGCAAGGCAAAACGATCTCCCCTTGTCCTGTAAAATGGGGGAAGCTAAAAAACTGAAATCCCACACGGGATCAAAGGTTTTTACATGTTTTGGTTTTAAAAACCTTCTTTTGGGCACCGTAAATCCTTCCCAACCCTTTATTTTGGGGGAAAGGATAATCCCTCCCCCTCTTTTGGTGATAAAATTCCCCCCTTTCCCAAGGTTTGGTTGGGAAAACAATCCTTTCCTTGGTTTTTTGGAGTGGCCTTCTCATTTTGTAGACCTGCAAAAAAATTGATCATTTTTGGGGGGGGAATATGCTTCAGAAAGCTTTTCCCAATTTTACCTTAGCCCCTTTTTTGAACCTTCACAATTTGTAAGTTTGATGTGTGTGGGTGTAATGTGGTGATTTGTGGTGGTTTTTTGGGGTGTTTTTGTTGTGTGTGGTTTTTTTTGTTTAAAGGTGGTTCCCCGCCCCCTTTAAAAAGTAAGTGAATGAAGGGGTAATTTGCGGGTTTGGCTTATCCCTTTAAAGCCTACCCTTTGCCCCACAGGAAAAAAGTGTCCCTTTTGAACCGGAATGCTTTTTAATTTATGATGTGTGTCTAAAAAATTTAAGTTGTTTGTGTTTTTGGTGTGTGTGGGTATGTGTGTGTGTGGGTGTGGGGTGTGTGTGTTGTGTGTGTGTTGTGGTGGGTTTGTGTGTTCAATTTTTAATGTTTTTTTTTTGCTTTGTGTGCATCAAATTTTTACTGGAATAAACCAAAAAATAACCTTTTGATAAACTTTACATACCTCGCTAGGGAACGTGGGGGAAAAAAAAACCCAAAGAAGCCAAAACCCCTTTTCAGACCACGAAATGACGGGGTTTGGCCTACACCCAGGGGTGGGGGGGTGGCCCAAGGGAACCATGACCCCTGAAACTGGAAGGGCCCAAAAAAAACCCTCTGGGAAGGTTTGTTCTTCCGGGTCCGTAGTTCTTGTCCCCCCATTTCCTTTGAAACTAAAAACCTTTGAAAAAAGGGCCTTGAAAAAAGTCACCTGTCTGTTTTGGGCCCGGGACCCGGCTTAACCTTTTCCAAGGGGCAAATGAAGTGTTCTCTGTACTCCGACCATTTCGGGCAGCCAGTTTTTTGGTTTTGGGTTTAAAATTTGTGAAAGGGGGAAAACATCTTTTTTTGATTTTAAATTTTTTCCAAATCAGTTTTTAAAATCATGGTAGTTTTTGGCCTTTTCAAAAACTTAGCAGACCATTTTTAGCCTACATTGGAACAATGCCCCCGAAAACGCAGTGATGCTCCCCAATGTTTGAAAACGAAATTGAAATTTAGGGAATCCATTTGGCTCCACAGAGCCCAAACCCCCTTTCCCCCAAAAATCATCCCATTTCACTTTCCATTTCTCCCTTCACACCCTCCTCCCTCCCCACCCGTTTCCCCTGTTAGTTTTTTTTTCTCAACTGGAATCCTAGCCGATTTTATTGTCTCACCTTTAGCCCAAGGGGGAATCTAAGGAAAAGATAAAGCCCAATAGCCGTTTTTGTGTGTGTGGTGTTGCCGGTGTGGTGTGTGTTTTGTTGGTGGTGGTGTATGTAATTTAGATTTTTTTCCATTTCGAAACGGTTGTATCGGAAATCAAACCATGTTAGAATGACTGTTGGAAGTGATGAAATGAAAAGGGGGGAAAGCATTAAAAGCAGGGTATTCCCTGATTGGAAACCTCCCCCAGCTTTTAAAATTTGATGGGAAAATTTTCCAAAGGTTTGAAGAAACCCTTGTATTTGAACAATTTAAAACCTTTTTGTTTAGGGGATGAAGGGCCTTGGAAAAAAAGCAAAAACGGGCCCTTGTTTTTAAAATTGTGTTTGTAAAAACAAAATTATATAGACTTTAAATCCCCCCCAAGCTGTACAAGGGTAAAATGAAGGGGTGTAAATTTTAACTCTGTTAGCTTGCCCTTTGAAAAGTTTAAACAAATAACCCCCCCCCCCCACCCCCCCTCCCCCCACCCCTCCAAATTGAAAATTTAAATTGAATTGACTGAATTGAAATTAACAGAATTTTAAGGGGGCTTTGAAAAAGCCCCATTTGGTAGAGCCCCAAAAACTCGAATCTTGGGATCCGGAGGTTGCGGGTTTAAAATCTCGGGGGGGCCCCCTTTTCAGTACAAGGGGGTTTTTCCCCTCAAAAGTTAAAAGGGTTGGGTTCTAACACCAATTTCCCTTTTACGTTCGCCCTTAAAAATGAACTAAACTGAGGTTCCTTTGTGAAAACCCCCGCCCCGCATAACCCCCTTGCAACCCACGAAAATCCCCATCACCAAAAATTCGTAAGATAATCCCGATTAAGGCCGTTGGTTTTGGTTTTTGCCCAAGAAACCCCGAAAAAAGCTTGCCAACCTTCCCTTAAGTTGGAGTATGGCTCCCTTTTTTAATTGCGGATAAAAAAATGGTCATACACCCAAAACCCATTTCCCTTTAAAGTTGGGTCGATTGGGATTAATCCCCTTTTGCCTGTCTGTACAGGGAATGCCCCCAAGTATCAACCCCCCGGAACGCAAAAAAAAACAAAAACCCAAACAGTAATGGCTGCCCCGGTTTAGACTGGATTCATAAAAGCCCCTTTAAAAATTCTTGAAAGATTTTAAAAAAACAGGAAACCTTTTTTTTAAACTAGGGGTTTGCTGAAAAAGTCCTTAAAATTTGCTTTAAAGGTTTTGTTTTTGGGTTTTCCTCAGAAATGTAAAAAACCAAAAGCAAAAAGGAAACAATGACCCAAAAAGGAAAATTAAAATTTGAAGGGGATGCAAGACAGAAAGGCAGGTATTGAAATTAAAAAACCTGGAATAAATGTTGGTTTAATTTCTGTGGGTAGGGATTAAAGTAAAAAGCCCGTTTTTTGTTTTTATTTTTTGTTTATTTTTTCTATTTGGTTCCCCTAGAACCCTAATAAGGGGGGGAACACTTTTGGGGGGTGGGTGTAACTTTGGGCCTTGTTTCGGGGGGGCAAAATTTTGTCAGTTTTACAACCTCTAAAAAAAATCTTCTGAGGTCATGAAAATTTCCTGGAAAAATTGGGGAAAGTGGTAGAAACTGAAATAAACCCCCCTTGGAAAGAGCTGGGGTTTAAACAGTGAGAACCCTTAGGTCTGATTTTTGGGAGAAGACGTCATTTTTTCATCAAAGTAAATTCAGAGATATGAAGGCTTTTTGTAATTTTAGGGGAAATTAAAGCACTAGGAGTAGGAAGCAAATAAATCAAAAAGCAAGCTGGAATTACGTACCCTGGTTCAGTGAAGTTTCCTTTTTCAGGAGCCCCCCTGCAGGAATTCCCCCAGGGGGTTCACCATCATCCAGCGGGAATGCCGAAACAGGCAGCCCCAAATCTACATCATGGGCGACGGATCAGGAAGTTTGGGGTGGACGATGGGAAGGATTAAACCGGTTTTAAAACCCCCCTCGGGCCTGGGGGCTCATACAGGCCGGGTTTGCTATGGGGTCCCCCGGGTTTCCTCAACATCCATCCTGACACCCTGATGATTGTGTTTATGTTGACGATGAGGGGGGGTTTTGCCAGCGTTGCCCCAAACCTTTTTGGAGACAAAAATTTAAAAATTGGAACCCTGAAGGGTAATCTTTTTGATGGATTTCTGTCTTTCGGGTACCCCAGCAGGCTTTGTGAAAGTTTTTCAGGGGGCCTGTACTATGCCAGGGAAACCCGGGGGAGCCAACATTCTCGGGGCCAGTTTTTTTTGCGGGCCTTTACCTGCTGCGGCTGTGTGGGGGCCCTTCGCTATTTACCCCCAAAACAAGAAAGGTACATAAACCTCTAAAGCGCATACTTAAAAAAAATTTTTTTTAACTGGAGGGGGAACCCCTGTTGGTCACATTTTCCCTTTCAACTACCAACCCGCCCTTTGAGGAGCCCCATCGTTTTGTTCCCCACAGGGGGTTTTTGGGAAGATTAGAATGTTGAGAGCACTTTTGGGATGACATCTTTGTTTTACAAAAATTTTCCCCTGCCTTTGGAAAAATTGTTTTCGTTTTTGCCACGATAAAGAAAAACCAAAAAATTTTTTGCCCCATTGAGTGCAACCATGATAGTTAAGTGTCAAATTAAAAATTTAATAGTTGACAGTTTAGCAAGCACAATTTTGAATTGAAAGCCAACTGCCTTTAAAAGCCATGTAGGCTGAAAAGAAGCAGTTTAGTGGGAGTGTCTAAAAGTCCAAAACCGGGTTTGCATTTAAAAGGGAGAAAATGTATTAAAGTTACAGTTTCCGTTTCAAAAAGGAGGCGTCACTTGGGATGTGGACTAGTCCATGTACGCTTTCCCCCCATCCGCTTTAAATTTTGAGACCACACCATGCATGTTTTTAAAGGGTGAAAGGATAAATGAAAATTTAAAAACAAAATGAGAAATTTGTTAGTTTTCTGTCCAAATTTTTTATAAAAATTTTCGGGTTTAAATTCCCGCTGTAAATTTTTAAAAGGGAAAAGGTAAAATAAAAAACAGTAGTCAGTTCCAAACAAGGGCCCCAAAATTTAAAAAAAAGGAAAAAATTTCCCGAAATTTGAATTTAGTGCTTTAAATCTTTAAAAAAAGATTTTTTTGTGGGGTTTTGAAAGTTAAGTTTTTGTTTGTGGATATTTCAAAAAAAAATTAAAAGTTTTTGAAATTTTTTTTCAACGCTTTTTAATGTTTTTCTGAAGTATTTTTTTAACAAATAGGACAGAAAACTAACAAATTCTCTCTCTACCTACTCATTTTTCCCCCAAAAACGCAAGAATTTATCTTCTTTTTTGTTGTGTTTTGTTTTTTTTTTGAACCAATCTTTTGGTAACACACCAAAACACGATTTTATATCCAAATTTTCAGTCATGTTTTAAAACCTTTTTCCAAGGATTTTTTTGATGGGTGATTTTTTTTAAAATTTTTATATTTTTCTTTTTTTTCTTTAAAGGAATATGAATTAAATGAAATTTTAAAAAGGTTTGGGAAAAAAGAAATCGAAGTTCAAAGGGGAAAAGGAAAATGCTAGCCATCTTGCTGTGTAATTGTTGGGGATTGAACTTTAAAAGTTAAAACATGCGGGAAATTTTTAAATTTAACATCCCCAATGAGATCGACTTCCTGTCCATCAACCGGGAAAACTCCTTCATTTTTCCAAAAAGGGGATTTTTTTTGTGTTTTGAAAGATTTTCACCACTTTTTTTTCCC
>JAMYXO010007257.1:0-12355 GCA_033310375.1 Conus canariensis
ACATTCATACATAGAGACTGGAAATGGATTACTCATTCTTACATTCATACATAGAGACTGGAAATGGATTACTCATTATCATATTCATACATAGAGACTGGAAATGGATGACTCATTCTTACATTCATACATAGAGACTGGAAATGGATTACTCATTATTACATTCATACACAGAGACTGGAAATGGATTACTCATTATCACATTCATACATAGAGACTGGAAATGGATTACTCATTGTCACATTCATACATAGAGACTGGAAATGGATTACTCATTGTCACATTCATACATAGAGACTGGAAATGGATTACTCATTGTCACATTCATACATAGAGACTGGAAATGGATTACTCATTGTCACATTCATACATAGAGACTGGAAATGGATTACTCATTGTCACATTCATACATAGAGACTGGAAATGGATTACTCATTGTCACATTCATACACAGAGACTGGAAATGGATTACTCATTGTCACATTCATACATAGAGACTGGAAATGGATTACTCATTGTCACATTCATACATAGAGACTGGAAATGGATTACTCATTGTCACATTCATACATAGAGACTGGAAATGGATTACTCATTACACATTCATACACAGAGACTGGAAATGGATTACTCATTGTCACATTCATACACAGAGACTGGAAATGGATTACTCATTGTCACATTCATACATAGAGACTGGAAATGGATTACTCATTATCACATTCATACACAGAGACTGGAAATGGATTACTCATTGTCACATTCATATATAGAGACTGGAAATGGATTACTCATTATCACACTCATACACAGAGACTGGAAATGGATTACTCATTATCACATTCATACATAGAGACTGGAAATGGATTACTCATTATCACATTCATACATAGAGACTGGAAATGCATGCCCCATTCCATACAAGGATCAATGATTTGCAGACTGAAGAAGAGAAGAAGAAGACACGACAGTGAAAGTGGCTGGAAGTTCATGCAACCCAATCAATAAACCCTGCAAAGTTTGCCAGCTGATTCGACAGAGACAGAGATAATGTTGCTTATAGCCTAGTCGACCGCAAAGGGCCATATCTAGGTTGTTCACCAAGTTGAAATCAACTCTCATGTCATTAAAAAAAACATAAACAAACAAAAATTCGTGCACACAACACATTAAAATACACCTTCTCAAAATACGCCTGAAATTTCATTAAAAATCTTCCTTCCGTAAAATCTAAGATCTGATGAAAACTGTTGCTTCCTTTCAGAAATTCAAAGATCACATCAGGTGGGACATCTCTGAACAAGGTTTTCATGGAGTCTGCTGCAAAGTGTGTATGTCTCACATCATGCAAGACCCCCAGCTGATTCTGCCCATGAGTGTCACCGACAGAAGAGAGGATAATGAGTGCCAGAAACTGTTCCTTGGAACCCTCTCTGTCAGGTTGAAGTCAAATGCTCAATGACAAAAACACAGGGGTGAAGAAAAAAAGAAAAAAAAAAAAGGGAAAAGCTTTAAGATGACAATGAAGTACTGGAATGACCCATCACAGACCTTATATGGAGCCACAAGGCAAAACGCTGTACTGAAATTTGCATCACAATAATGCAAAGAGAGGAAGCTGTGCTATTCTTGTCTGCTGACTTACAAATAGCAGTTTGTATGAACTTTTGTACAGAACTTCCATCACTGCTCCACATACATACATAAAGGAGACATGTGAAAGAGAGAGACTGCAACAAAGACTGAGAGAGAGAGACAGAGAAAGAAAGAATTACAGAAAGAGATCATGGTGGTATTGGTGACAACATTGGTGGCTGCCATCTAACTGCACACACACACACACACACACACACACACACACTGAAACATATTCTGTTTAGAGTGTTGGGACTTGCACGATGTGAGACACAAACATTTTACAGCAGATTCCATGAAAACCTTGTTCAGAGATGTTCCGCCTGACGCGATCTTTGAGTTCTTGAAAGAGATTAACATTTTTCATCGGATCTGAGATTTTACAGTGGAAAGATTTTTAACAAACTTTTGGATGTTTTTTTAAAAAAATGTATTTTAAAGAATTGTGTGAATGAATGACTTGTGAGTTGATTTTAACGTGGTGACAGCCCTGATGTGGCCCTATGCGGTCGGCTGGGCTATAAGCAACATTATCTTATCTTACACACACACTCACACACATGGGCAAGGGCGTGCGTGCGTACAGACACACACACACACATGAGAGACAAGAGGGGGTAAGGGGTGTGGGAGAGAGAAACAGAGAGGGCTATCTCTACCAGCCAGTCCTAACAAAATCCAACTTGTGGTCCATGCCTACAGCTTCCCTGCTTTTGAGACAATTGACATTTTTCGGAATCGCATTTACCATCTGTGCAGATTTTTTTTTCACCCGAAAAGTATGGACACCCTTAAAGGAGAGAAGTTTGCACTTGTCTGAACCTAACAAGTACAAACCTTGTCTCATCACTGTAGGTGCAAAGCATCCCCCCCCCTCCCCTTCCCCACCCACCTCTTGACAGGCTGCCCACCCCGTGGCATCTGGTTGTCACACCTCCTGATGTATTAGACACAACCTCAATGTACAAACTTGGGCAGAAGAGATTTTCCCATCATACTGTTGCAGATTGAAACAGCATGCCTGCTGAGACAGACAGTGCCTTCAAGTCTATGATGGCATCACTGGCAGAATTTGTTATGCTCTCCTTTCCCACCCCCTCCTCCACCTCTTTTTGCATCCCCACCCTTCTCCTCCCTCACATCCGTGCAACCATGTTTTCCTCCTCCCCTCCCCTCTCCCTCCCTGTATTTAGGTTCTTACTGGGCTTTCTCAACGTCAGGTTGATACTGGGGTTAAGCTTGGGGTAAATGTGGGCGGATCTGACAACTCAATCTCTGACCCCCTCACCAAAAGCTTTATGCATGCAGACTGCTCTAGTACAGCTGCACAACAGCCATGCGTGCATGCGTGTTTCTCATCTAGCGGTTCTGCAAGTCACCTGGTGCAGCAGAATCTTCAAACTATAAAGCAGGTTGCCTACAACAAGGATGAAGAAGAGGGTGCAGGAGATTGTGCTTCTTCCCCGTGATGGCTGTACCCTATTTCATCCCCATGCTTCGAGCAGGAACTGAAACCGAAACTACATGGTTCATGTCACGTGACTCTTCTCCGCCCTACCCGCACACCGGCGAACAATGACGTTAAAGCTTAAATCCTGGATCAGTGGCGCATTTTCATTTAAATTGAGCACAGATTTGCACGGTGCCCAGAAAATGGGTTGCTTGCATGATATCTCTGACTGCGTTCACTAGCAGACTGGTTTTGTTTTGAGTGTGCAATCAAGTTCAAAAGTTTTCAACATGGTGGACAATAGGCCTATCCCGAACTTTCAGCCTTTGCTGTTTACAGGGTTCTTTCGGCTTTTTAAACATAATAATTACACGTATAACCGTTACCGTTTGAGACAGTCAGAAGAGCAGAAACTTACTTTCGGCAACGTGACCAGACAAAAAGTGATGAACGGCAGTACAATGGAACTTCCGCGTACTGCACCACGCTTAGTGTGACAGTCACATGACAAGGGCTCATATCAATCCACAGTTACAAGTTAGGCTCAAAACACTACATCTATCTATCTATCTATCTATAGAGCTGACCACTCAGACTGTTCCATATCTTTTGATCTCCCTTGCATCCTTGAATGGATCCTCAAGCATAGGCTCAAAGATTTTCCCCTATATTTTATACTGTTTCAATAATGCTTTTAGTTTTTCAGCAACGGCGGGAGAGAGGAGGATGTTATTGGTGAGAGGTGAACCTGAAGCGGTCCAGGGTCTCCGCCATCACCACATCCTCTGGTAGTTTGTTCCACGCTGGGATGGTTCTCGGGATGAAGGACATTCGTCGGTAGTCTGTCTTGCATTGTGGGATGTCGTAGCCGCAGCTGTTGCTTTTTCTTGAACTTCTTCTGGTCTGGGATTTCCTGGGCAGGTACTTGTTGTGGTAAAGGTCGGCGGTCTTTATTGAAAGGGTAAGCACACATAAAACACAGCAAACAAAACAAAACAAAACAAAACAAAACAAGAATGGCTTGTACAAATTAAATAAGTGAACCCAACAGCATGTTACGAATACAAAATGAAAACAACATCTTACTAAGACTCATCACGCAGTTAACTATGTGCTGGTATACATACATGGTTCAATTTGATTGGGTACACTCATGATTTGCCAACATCACATCTAAATGGCTGAGAATGTGTTAAGCTGCCGCGCACTTTACTCGACGACACACACACACACACACACACACACACACACACACACACACACACACAGAGAGAGAGAGAGAGAGAGAGAGAGAGAGAGAATACGAATATTTTTTATTAGGGTAAATATTTATATACGCTGAAAGCTTCTTTCACACTATGCTCTTGACAGAAATCAGGTATTCAGCGAATAAACACATACACAATGCAAGATTACGAGGAAAAGGGAAAACAAAAATTGAAACAAAACCAAATACAGAAAATCAAGACGGTTCAAAACATCCATATCATGAAAACACGTATTCCTCTCCCTCTACACACAACAGAGAGAGAAAGAGAGAGAGAGAGAGAGAGAGAGAGAGAGAGAGAGAGAGAGAGAGAGAGAGAGAGAGAGAGAGAGACTGACAGGTGTGTATGAGTACAAATACGTACATAGAGATCAAATGAAGAAATAGTAAAACATCAAGAAATTTGGGCTGTCAACAAGGAACCTGTGATAAGATGGTTTGAATGGCACAAGCTCTTTTTTTTCATTCTTTTGATGATCATAACTTTCAATCCATAGTTACCTGTCTCCATACGTGAAGGATGACATGATTAAATCTGTTGTTAGGCGGGGAATGAACAATTCATCTTTATCTCGTACACTTTTCACTGCGAGTGTGTCGCAAAGATAGTGAGGTGCACGTTTGTTCATGATTTTATATATGAAAACGGCTTTATTTAGTCGACATCTTACATTTAAAAAGGAGAATATCAATAATGTTGTACATTTACCTGAAGAGACGATGATTTGAGAAGTACAAACTTTATACAAGGTCTATACAAACTCTCGAGTGGCTTCAGACACTTCTAACTCGCGACGCTCCAACATGTTGAGAGAGAGAGAGAGAGAGAGAGAGAGAGAGAGAGAGAGAGAGAGAGAGAGAGACTGCGCGTGCGGGCATGATCATATGTATGTGTGTGCACACAATTGTGTGTGTGTGCGTGTGTGCATGCGTGCGTGCGTGCGCGCGTTCGTGCGTGCGTGCGTGCGCGCGTGCGCCGCGCGCGCGCGCGCGCGTGTGTGTGTGTGTCTACTAGAGCAACCAGGCGATTTGTTTCATTACGCCTAATCACTGACTAATGTTGCATTAAATGTCACATGCATGCCTCGTGAATCCATCACGTGCACAGTTTCTTCCTGTCCTTTAACAATACGGAATTACGCTTCCAAGAAACTTTTTTTTTAATGACTGGTTCACATACGCATCATTCACCAGACTCCACATTTGTGGAGACATCAACATGGAATCCTCTTGAGGAATTCACATATTCAACCAATGAACGTTTTTACTGTTAAAATTCTTGATTCAGCCAATATCTACAGCCATATCAGTGCTATGATGTGGATGATAATACCTCCTACACTTTCTGTGTTCGGGACTTTTGGCAATGTGATAACTGGGGTGGTGATGGGAGGGATGCGATATTGAAGTACATCCCCACCCCCCACCCCCCACCCCACACACACAAAAAGCTACCCCATTATCTTGGCAGTATCGGGAGAAGGCTCTTCAGATATCTATTCACCCTTACCAAAACCTTTAACCCTTAACTCTTGTCTAACGATTGTGCGAATACATATTTTCAACGTCTCGATAGGAATACGCTAAGGATAATTGATCCATACACAACGGAGGTACAGTTCGGTTCGTACAAACAAACGTTTCCTCCAAAATATGACCTCCGACAGAGACTTATCCATAAGCCTGTAAGTACAGTATTCCATTCCTATCTTGTTAAACTCTTTGTGAAATTAAGTGGTACAAAATGACCAACGGATATACAGAATAAGCCCAAACTTTTGTTCTGTCCCATCTTCTGTGCCGTTTCTGTGGCATTGCAGCCATGCTGCTCAGTCCGATCCCACGTCTACAGCCACAGCCCGTCCTGCCGCAGCCCAAAGCACCGGCAATCCACAGGGAGCAGTTAGTATCAAGTCGTCATGAGGCAACCCACCGGAGGAGACACTGCACAGCTGCCGAGTCACTTCGGTGGTGTTCGGGGGTGCTGGTTTTGATCCAACACACGCAGGACGCCACCTACTAAGCCCCCTACTGACGACAATAATTGCTCAGTCGCGGAGCCGGCGTGAGTGAGTTCTCCCTCCGGGCGCCACAACGTCCGACCAACGAAACTCCCCATGAATTTGCCGATACCGGTGACTGCGACGGAATCAAACCAAGGCCATAGACGTGGAGAGAACATTGTAGCGGAGATCAACATGAGAGCAAGACATGAAGGGCTACACAACTTCAGACTTTTTAAAAATGCTGATCGATGAGGATGTCGATAACGAAGATGATGCTATGGATTTCCATGCCGGTCTGAGACTGCTTGATAGGGATGTACTCTAAACTTAATTTTATAGTATTTCCCAACGTCAACCAGGCCCGAGAGATATAGACACCTGCAGTGTTGGTCAGAAAATTTGAGTTACACTCTCTGAGACGCATCCATTTAGTGGATAAAACTCGGCTGTGTGGTCTCAGTCTTCCTAATCGAACCCATAGCAAACGCAGCTCCGGTTAGGAGCCGGCCAGGGCAGAAAAATCCCACATGGCTCTGATGGGAATTGAAGCCGGGAGCCCAAACTTATAAGCCATCTCATAAAGCTCATGTAGAATGTGCAGCAGTCTGGCCATCAGGATGTGGGTCAGAGGGCATACGGGCAGCGTCCCCAAGACAGTACTTCCGAGCTCCTGTCCCACCATTATCAACAGCCAACACTGGATCCATTCTTTAGCTGACTTCTCTTGGCTGGGATTGAATCGCTTCTATGTCTCTCTCGCCACTAATGCACGTATCTGTTGATTAAGCCCCCAGAACCCGTCCACCAATTTTTCCATTACATCTCGGGACTTTGACTCGTTCAGATTTCTATTGTGTCTAACGTATGTACCCCTGTGGAGACTTTTGGAGAATCTTGAACTTTCTGATTCTCATTGCACACATTTACCGATTGTGGAAGGTGAAAAAAGAAGAGGAACAGAAAGGACAAAAAGGTAGGTTATTCACTCATGGGCTGACAATATTGCCAATCGTGTATTCTGTGTGTGCCCTTACACTCGGGTGAAGAAACGGTGGCATTCCAATGTGTCTGAGTCACCTTTGTTAGTCTTCTTTGGTGCTTCTTCATCAACATCTTGGAAGCCGTGCCGAGACATAGGTGTCCAAGGTTTTAATATGCTGCTACTTGAATTTTTTTTTTCAAAACCACATTGGGAGTTCGTGCGCAAGGTGTGCGTGCGCGAGCGTTAGTACGTGCGTGCGTGCTTTAGTGTGTGTGTGTGTGTGTGTGTGTGTGTGTGTGTGTGTGTGTTGCCAGTAATATTTTACTTTTTCCCTACATCAACAGATCTGAACCCCCCCCCCCCACCCCACCCCCCCAAAAAAAAAACAACAAAAACAAAAAACGGCTGAAAAGGGTTTATAATTGGGTCTAGAGAGAAATGTAACATTCTTTTAAAGTAAATTAAAACTGAATCATTGCGACTGGGGAAGTACGTGGAAATTCTGGGCATTACTTTGTTGGTAATGATGTTAGCGCAGCTTCTGAAACAAGAGATAAAAAAAACAACATATACTGTGAGTAAAATTACGATGGCACAGCACTGGGTAATATTGGTTCCATGAGGAGGTTTAAGTGTGACATTCTTTTTGACTGAATCCATAAATAAATTGACAACAAATATCCCGTGGAGACTGACATTTTGTTTAATACATGAGAGAGAGAGAGAGAGAGAGAGAGAGAGAGAGAGAGAGAGAGAGAGAGAGAGAGAGAGAGAGAGAGAGAGAGAGAGAAGATGCAAGGGAGGCAATCATAGCCCCGTGTACCCACTTGATCAGTGTTGAGTTACTTCCTTTGGGCCTCACACCTTGTGTGTGTGTGTGTGTGTGTGTGTGTGTGTGTGTGTGTGTGTGTGTGTGTGTGTGTGTGTGTAGTGTGTGTGTGTGTGTGTGTGTAAAAGGCAAGAAAGAAAACTGCGTTACTGCGAGTCTTAACTGGAATCCCTCTAATAAATTATCGATCTAATCTTATCCATGTTGCTTTAGGGACAGTTCGTTCGGTTTAAGTTGCGGTCAAGAAGTCTTTTTTCTGATCTCAGACTCAGTAGTGTCGTTTGTAGAGGACGCAGATATTGAATGTGGCTACAGGACAGATCATTCGGCTGTTGTATTAAAATTAAAATTTGAAGACACCAGTAAGCATAACACCTTTTGGAAATTCAATGCGTCCCTTCTAAAAGATAAAATGTATTTGGATGAAATAAATTCGGAAATCGATAAGGTTAAAAAAGAAAACGCGCTAAATGCAAACGTAGAGGAAGTAACTGACGAAGAGCTGAGGTTTTCTATCTCGGATGACATCTTTCTTGATTTTCTTTTAATGAAAATAAGATCCAAAACAATTTCATATGCCACGATGAAAAAGAAAAAACTGACAGAAGAAGAAGAACAGCTTGAACATGACATACAACGGCTAGACAGAATCGAAAATAAAAATGAAGAAGACATCAGATTTATAGACATGAAAAAAGAACAGTTAAAACAGATAAGGGAAAAACGAATGGAGGGAGTATTGTTAAGGTCCAGAGCTCGATGGATAGCGGAAGGGGAGAAAGTGAGTAATTATTTCTGTAATTTAGAGAAACGTCACTATGTTAGCAAAAATATGGCTAGATTGATAGACCAACATGGCAATACTCTAACAAACCAGAAAGACATTATTCAAGAAGTATATACATTTTATAGATCGCTATATGCAAAGATTGAGGTAGAAAATTGCGAAATTAAAGATTTAGTAGAAAATATCACGTGTTTAAATGAAGAGGAAGCAAAAGGATTAGAGGGGAAAATAAGTCTAGAAGAAGCTACATGTGTTCTAAAGAACATGAAAAATAATAAAAGTCCCGGTACAGACGGTTTCAGCGCGGAATTTTTTAAAGTTTTCTGGAAAAAGATAGGACTCTTTGTTGTAAGAGCACTGAATGCGAGTTTTGAACGAGGAGAACTTTCAAATGTACAGAAAGAAGGAATCATTACTTGCATTCCGAAACATGATAGACCAAGACAGTATATAAAAAACTGGAGACCTATCTCGTTATTAAATGTGATTTACAAAATTGGGTCATCCTGTATTGCAAATCGTTTAAAGATAGTACTACCAAAGATCATCAGTGAAGACCAAACCGGATTTATGAAAAATAGGTATATTGGGGATAACTTAAGACTGATTTATGATACAATTGCCTACTTAGATAAACATGGGTTACCAGGATTGCTGTTAAATATTGATTTTGAAAAAGCTTTTGACTCGATAAATTGGGAGTTCATGTTTAAAGTATTAAAAACATTTGGTTTTAATGAAGACATACGTAAATGGATAAGTATATTCTATAGAAATACTAAATCTTGTGTTATAGTGAATGGCCAGGTGTCAGAATGGTTTCAAATAACAAAAGGTTGTAGACAGGGAGACCCCATATCTCCATATCTTTTCATATTGTGTGTTGAAATATTAGCAATGACTGTCAGAGAAAACACAGATATTAAAGGCATTACGGTGAATAATGTTGAACTCAAGCTGACACAGTACGCTGATGACACTGAATTTTTACTGGCAGGAGACAGAAAGTCTTTTGAAACTTGCATAGATGTACTTGATATGTTTAATTCTGTCTCAGGGCTCCATATAAACTCGGGCAAGACTAGTGTGATTTGGCTAGGGAGTCGCAAAAATTCCACAGCTCGTTATATGGAACATTTAGGTTTAAACTGGAATCCGCCGAGATTTCGTGTGTTAGGTATTTGGTTCACTAATGATTTAAAAGGATGTCTTGAAGTTAACTACTCAGAAAAATTAGCAGAAGTAAAGTATCTGTTCAAAATATGGGTCAAACGTCAGATCACACCTCTTGGCAGAGTTGCAATATTAAAATCTATAATCCTTTCAAAGCTGACTCATCTCTGGCTCCTTTTACCAAACCCACCAGACATATTTTTTCAAACGTGTCAACAAATTTGTTATAAATTTATTTGGAACAGGAAACCAGACAAAATCAGTCGAAACATTTCACACAATAGTGTGAAGAATGGGGGCATTGGCCTTCCTGATTTGAAAACATTTGTCTTATCTTTGAAACTTTCATGGATTCGTAAAGCTGGGAAAACAAAACATAAATGGAAAAGTCTTTTGTTGCATAACTTTCCCAAGTGGGAACTTATTGATAAGTATGGACCAGAGTTTGTGTCAAAATTCACTAAATACAATCAGTTTTGGTCAGAAGTTCTTGAAGCATATAAGGTGTTTTACTACAAATGCATTCCTAAAAATTCTGCTGAACTTCTCGCCGAACCTTTATGCTATAACAAGAGGTTTCAAATGGGAAGAAAATTTATCGTCTCACAAGTATTGCATAACAAAAACATATTCTGTGTTGCCCATTTCTTTGATGATAATGGGCAGTTCCTCACTTACACATGTTTCAAGGATAAGTATGATATTAATATCAATTTCCTCACTTACGCTGGTTACAGATCTGTAATACTTGACTATGCAAAAAAGTCTGGCATTAATATAAATAACAATACATACCGAAACTCATCATTGTGTTTTAAACAACTGTTTGCAGTTCACAAAGGTTGTAGATTATATTATGATATATTGATTACAAATAACGTAACGCCTAAATGCTGCGAAAAATGGGATGCCAAGCTCTCAACATCCCATGACTGGAAATCTTGTTTTGTATACGCACACAAGATACAGGATATAAAACTCCAGTGGTTTCAGCTAAAAATAATACATAGATGTCTGTGTACAAATATCATATTAAAGGAAATTGGTGTAAAAAATAACGATAGATGTGACTTTTGTGGAGAGTATAAAGATAGTATTGATCATGTGTTCTGGAATTGTCATTATGTACAATTGTTCTGGAATAATCTCACTGATTTAATGAAAGAAAGATGTATGAATGCACAAAATGTGCGGCTAACAGAGTCACTGATACTATTTGGTAATGATGCAGCAATTTCTAGTGATGTAATCTTTTATTTTATAATTCTCTTTGCAAAATACTATATATACACTTGTAAAGTACAAAACAGTCTACCACAAGTAAGTGCATTTATAAGGAAACTAAGGAATCGGTATAAAATTGAAGAACACATCGCATACTTAAAATTAAATCATGTAGATTTCACTGTGAAATGGTCAATGTACAAACCATTATTTGTTAATGATTAACTATTTAAACATCGCTCGATCTGTATCCTATGACCCATGTTCACAGATTTAAATGCTTTGTCAACTTTTAGTAACCTGTTATGCTTTGATCTCTGCACACACAGACTACCTAATGTTGCAGATGAGTCTGTACATATGTCTGTTCTGACATCATTATCTCTTTTATTGATGGTTATGTTTTTGTTTTCTGGCCACTGTGATTTACTTTGTGAAAGTACCTTGTGTCAACATATTGATTGAATGTAATCCATCCAGCGTCTCTCTCTCTCTCTCTCCTCTCTCTCTCTCTCTCTCTCTCTCTCTCTCTCTCTCTCGCTCTTTCTCATCTTCTCTCTTTTTCTCTACCCCTCCCTCCACTTCTTCTGCAAAACCTACTTTCTCTCTTCTTTTTTCTTTTTTCTTTCTTTTCTTTTTTTTTTTTTTTTTTTTTTTTTTTTCAAAAAGAAAATGGGGAATTTTTTCTTGTTGTGGATTGCGATTCTCTTTTTTTTCCCCCCAAAATTCCTTATGTGCCTGTGTTCTGAAATGTTTGAAATGAAATTAAAAAAAAAAATTTTTAAAAAAAAAAAAAAAAAAAAAAAAAAAAAAAAAAAAAAAAAATTTTTTTATGCACGAAAGAAAGATGACATAAGTTAACTAGCTTTCACAGGTATTTCTCACGTGGAGTGAATCAAGATGGAAAGAGTGTGACCCGATGAAGCTTTTTCCCGGGGACTTTTCACAGTTGACAAAATTGTTATAGGTCAGAAAACGACCTGTCGCGCATTTTGTGTAAAT
>JAMYXO010007258.1:0-12353 GCA_033310375.1 Conus canariensis
ACAGTCTGGACCACATGGACTCTCCATATCTTTTTCCTATGGTCTGAAACCGCATTAACTCTCCTTAATGTCTTTGTGCATCCTGAAACCTCATAAACTCTCTTACCATCTCCATCAGGTCTTGGACCTCATTTGCTGTCCATGACGTCCTCCCAAAAGCATGAATCACCTTGGCTCTTCATTACCATCAGTCTGAAACTGCATTTCCTCTCTATAACTTTGTCAGAAAATCTGAAACACATTCGTTCTATATATATATATATATATATATATATTCAATTATAAACAAAGCTTGCTCTTATGTCTTAGATTGAAGAAATAGGGGGAAATAAGCATTCAAATCTGCAGTGGTGGATAATTCTGCCTAACTATCAGTATGTGCTTGAGTGGGTGAATGGGAAATGGGGAATAATAAATACTTCTCAAAATGAGCCTTCAGCAAGCTTATAGTCTCCAAGAGGGAGATTTCCCCCTATTTCTTCAATCTAAGACATAAGAGCAAGCTTTGTTCATAATTGAATATTTCTTGCAGTCATTGCAACACCAAGCTGCTCTGTAAATTGCTGGAATGGTGCTCGGTTACTTATCCTTGGAATTTATTAGTTTATTGTAATTTAGTCCCTTGCGGATTCATTCCAAGAACTGACCCTCAGCACTTGTGTCTTAAGAGGTTATCTTTTTATATTTTCTACTTTTCACAAGAAAATGTAGCTTGTTTTGCTCTTTCAGGGATTTTCTTTTTTGCTTCTCAGGTGGCACCTTTGGTTGGTGTTTTGAAAACTCAACAAACATACTACGGTATTGCACACCAGCCTTTTTCTAGGATAGCATTCTTCTTAAAACCGAAAAGGCAGAGGAGTCAAGTTACCACTTTCCGCAGTCACTGAGGAGAAGCAATCAGGTTTCGAAATACCGGTATCTGACCAGGAGTTATATGCTAGTGAGTTTCCTCCCCATTGGAGATTGTCTCCCCCTTGAAGACAATAAGCTTGCTGAAGGCTCATTTTGAGAAGCATTTATTCTTCCCCATTCACCCACTCAAGCACATACTGATAGTTAGGCAGAATTATCTACCACTGCAGAGATGAATGCTTATTTCCCCCTATTTCTTCAATCTAAGACATAAGAGCAAGCTTTGTTCATAATTGAATATTTCTTGCAGTCATTGCAACACCAAGCTGCTCTGTAAGTTGCTGGAATGGTGCTCAGTTACTTACCCTTGAAATTTATCAGTTTAATATATATATATACTAGCCGGTGTACCCGGCTTCGCTCGGGTATATCTGTACAATAATTTTCTGGCCACCCCTCTCTCTCACCACTTAAAAGACAATACAATAAAATTCAGCTTGGGTTTGTTTCGTTTTTCCCATGCTGAACCAATTGCCCCAGCCTCATCATATCTACTTCACCCAATTTCTTCGGACGCCCACTCCCTTCTTGCCTTTCAATCTGTTTTCCCTCACGAATTTTTTTCGTAATACGATACACAGTCCATAGAGGGATGCCTGTACTTTGTGAACTTACTGATGCATTCTCAATTCCTTGATTGAAGTGCTCCAAAATGACAACTCTGTAGGGGCCACCATAACCTAGTGGATAAGGCGCTGGACTCATGATCCAAAGGTCATGGTTTTGAATCCCGGCTTGGTCTTGGAAACATTAACGTGGAATGTTTCCAGCTAAAATGACCGTAGTTCACCCCGATGTCCACCCTGGCCCCGCTGGTGTCAGGCTAATGTGACAGACCAGCCATCTGCATATCCTTGATTTGGGCATGGACGTTAAATCCAACTCAAACATGACAACTCTGTGAAAAGATTGCATTTTCACGATGTATCATGTCTATTGGAGGGCCTCTGGGTAGACAACATTTCTGGTCTCCCTGTTTGGCGCAAGTCTAGTCAGTGTTTCTGCGTTTCCAGTTCGTGATGCTGCAACGTAGAACATTCCATGTGTAAAACACGGAACGGTCAGGTCTGCCCCAAGGGATGAAAATGTCGGACCCTGGCTCTTGATGATTGTTAGAGCAAAAGCTGGTTTCATGGGAAACTGAAGCCGTCAGAACTGGAATGGCAGGGGTGAGTCCATGGGTTCCAGAGGAATTCTGGGGAGCAGCACCGGTTAACCTTTGTGGGGGCCACATGATATTTTCGCTTCTACAACGTTCCTGTGCAGTCTGGTGAAGACACATCGGGTGCCATTGATCACCTTTGGCGGGTCCAGTGAGCGGAGAATGATAATAGGGACTCCAGATTTCAGCAACAGTTCATGTGGTGGAAGTCCAGAAATCTCAATGGAGTTCAGGAGTTCTTGTGGATAAAGGACTGCCTCATCATCATTCTTGGCCGTGTCAACAGATCTGTACAGAGTTTCCTCTCCAGGGAAGTCAGCTACGATTTTTTAACGGTCAATTTTAAGTTTCGGTTCGTGTAAGTTGTATATCATTGTTCAGCATTGAAAACTACACCTGTATACCAAATTTCATCAAAGAAAGGTCTAAATTTAGAAAATAACGCTTTTTAACGGTGATACCATCTCTAAATTTAGAAATTAACGGTTTTTAACGGTCAATTTTAAGTTTCTGTTCATATTAGTTGTCTATCATTGATCAGCGTGTAAAACTGCACCTGTATACCAAATTTCATCAAGAAAGGTCTAAATTTAGAAAATAACGGATCTTAACGGTTTTTAACGCTCAATTTTAAGTTTCCGTTCGTGTAAGTTGTATATAATTGTTCAGCGTGTAAAACTGCATCTGTATACCGAATTTCATCAGGAACGCTCTAAATTTATATAATAACGGTTTTTAACGGTCAATTTTTAAGTTTCCGTTCGTGTAAGTTGTATATCATTGTTCAGCGTGTAAAACTGCATCTGTATACCGAATTTCATCAAGAACGGTCTAAATTTATATAATAACGGTTTTTAACGGTCAGTTTTAAGTTTCGGTTCGTGTAAGTTGTATATCATTGTTCAGCATTTAAAACTACACCTGTATACCAAATTTCATCAAAGAAAGGTCTAAATTTAGAAAATAACGCTTTTTAACGGTGATACCATCTCTAAATTTAGAAATTAACGGTTTTTAATGGTCAATTTTAAGTTTCTGTTCATATTAGTTGTCTATCATTGATCAGCGTGTAAACCTGCACCTGTATGCCAAATTTCATCAAGAAAGGTCTAAATTTAGAAAATAACGGATCTTAACGGTTTTTAACGCTCAATTTTAAGTTTCCGTTCGTGTAAGTTGTATATAATTGTTCAGCGTGTAAAAACTGCATCTGTATACCGAATTTCATCAGGAACGCTCTAAATTTATATAGTAACGGTTTTTAACGGTCAATTTTTAAGTTTCCGTTCGTGTAAGTTGTATATCATTGTTCAGCGTGTAAAACTGCATCTGTATACCGAATTTCATCAAGAACGGTCTAAATTTATATAATAACGGTTTTTAACGGTCAATTTTAAGTTTCGGTTCGTGTAAGTTGTATATCATTGTTCAGCTTTTAAAACTACACCTGTATACCAAATTTCATCAAGAAAGGTCTAAATTTAGAAAATAACGCTTTTTAACGGTGATAAATAACGGTCATAAAAACTATCGAATGACCCAATGTTATTCACAGTATGTCCTTCTAGACTCATGCCAAGTTTGGTGGCGATCCGAGGACTCCCTTTGCCGCCAACATCAGAAAAGATTGTATTTTTGATCGTTTTTAGGGGGGTACGTGTTGTTAACGGTTTTTAACGGTCATAAATAGCTGTCGTAGAAACTGTCCAATGACCCTATGTTACTCGGGAGATGTCCCTCTAGGTTCGATGTACCTGTGCAATGTCACAACGGCCATTTGATGAAAAGCAGAGGAAAAAGATGTCTTTGAAACCGTTATAACAGTTTTTTAACGGTTTTTAACGGTTTTATTTCTTTAAAGATTAGCCCAAAACCATCCTCGGGTCACAACAGACGTACCTGCTAAATTTCAAGAAGATCGGGTTTTAAACTGTTTCTTTTATAGGGTTTGGTGTTTTTAACGGTTTTTAACTGTTATAAATAACGTTTTTTAACTGCCAAATAACGGTTCTAATTTTAGAGAAGTAGTCCTGTACCTGTGCAATGTCACAACGGCTATTTGAAGAAAAGCAGAGGGAAAAGATGTCTTTGAAACCGTTATAACAGTTTTTTTAACGGTTTTTAACGGTTTTATTTTTTTAGAGATTAGCCCCAAACCATCCTCGGGTCACAACAGACGTACCTGCCAAATTTCATTTCAATCGGTTGAGCCGTTTTTGAGTCTATCGCGTACATACACACACACACACACAGACAGAATTTGCCATTTATATATTAGATATATATATATATATATATATATATATATATATATATATACTACTGAACAATTAAGTAGTGGCGGAAAACAAGTGTAGGTTAACAATTCTTCCATCATTATAGTAATGATTTGGCAAAGATTTGAAATTTGAAGAAAAAAACGGGGGGGGGGGGGGGGGGGGGGGATTTATATTATAAAAATGAAAACCCTTCACTAGCTGCATGAGGGAACCATCGCAATCCCTCTCGAAGGCAGATCTATATGCATCTCCTGCTCCTAGGCCTTTCATCCGCTGGATCGGAACTCATCAGGGAGACACGGCTGATTGTGTCTGTGCTCTTGGCGTCAAATAGAGAAGCACCACAGTCCGTAATTCTGTGGTGTTCTTACCACCAAGGGTTCAAAAAAGAATCCAACAGCATCCTGAAAGCAGCCAGCGAAAGGTAGTAGAATAAAATAAAACGAAAGTGTGGAGAGGTAAAAAGTTGCTGAAAAATTAAAAACATTATGCAAACAGTATAAAATGTAGGGGATAATCTTTGAGTCTATGCTTGAGGATCCATTTAAGGATACAAGGGAGATAAAAAAAAATATGGAACAGTCTGAATGGTCAGCTCTGCTATATATATATATATATAGAGAGAGAGAGAGAGAGAGAGAGAGAGAGAGAGAGAGAGATAGATAGATAGATAGATAGATAGATAGATAGATCAGTGTGGTTAAAAAGCCTAAAACAGTTCTACAAGTGCTCAACCCCTTGGGGAGCAACATTAAAACAAGTGTTAAGGGGAATATTAAAATTACCTACAAATTTGTCCTGGTATACAATATTGTTGTGAAGATATTTATTGCTTAGTGGACACTTTGGTGCAGTTGCAAGATTTCCTTTCTTCACCCTTCTTTGCTGTGTTGGTTTTCATTTTGTTGGATGCATCAATTAGGTTTTTGAGGTTGGGCATACAAAATTTGTAGATAATTTTAATATTCCTCTTAACACTTGCTTATATATATATATTATATATATATATATATATATATATATATATAAACTAGTATATTCCAAGGATAAGTACCGAGCACCATTCAAGCAACTTACAGAGCAGCTTGATGTTGCAATGACTCCAAGAAATATTCAATTATAAACAAAGCTTGCTCTTATGTCTTACATTGTCTTAGATTTCTTCAATCTAAGACATAAGAGCAAGCTTTGTTATATAAATTTATATATATATATATATATATATAGAGAGAGAGAGAGAGAGAGAGAGAGAGAGAGAGAGAGAGAGAGAGAGACAGACAGACAGACAGACAGACAGACAGAGATGTGGTCTGAAATTACGTTGATTCTCCAAAATTACCGCTTCACCCGTTTCAACCTCACTTGTCATCATCATACGTAGAAATGTCCATTTCATTGCTGTAACTCCCTGATCTTCTGATGATTTCAGGTGCCTATGTGGTACATTTAGATCAAAGTCTTATTTCATCTGAAGATTTATACGAAGTGTTGGTTGACGAAAATGACGATAGTCTCCTGAGGCTGATTCAGATGGACACTAAACATTATTAGCTGTCAACAGTTTGGGTTCAGTAGATGGCCTACTTAGTCTGTTGAAAGCAGAGTAGGCACTACTTAACACCAACGTGATGCAACCCAGGGCGCGGTTCTTCAGAGTGGTTCACAGGACCTAATGGGTGACATGATAAGAGACTAATGAGATTTATGGTTCAGAAAAAAAAGGAAAATGAGACAGCACTGCGCCAGCAAGAAACAAATCTACCGACAGAGAGAAGAAGAAGAAGAAGAAGAAGAAGAAGACGAAGAGGAGAGAGAGAGAGAGAGAGAGAGAGAGAGAGAGAGAGAGAGAGAGAGAGAGAGAGTGAGAGAGAGGGGGGGGGGCAATAGTCGCAGCTGCATTCTGAAATGGAAGAACTAAAAACCTGGAATAATGTGGGACTTACATAATGAGGGTTGACTGCCAGAACCCAGTATCTCATATACATATATAGAAGAGAGATACTGGGATCTGGTAGTCAACCCTCGATATGTAGCAAATTAAATAAATATTATTGCTCTGTTTTGGTGAATCCTGTGCTTGAAAGTTTGTGCATCAACATTAGATAAACCTTTCTGTATGTTGCGCTAAAATTACACCTTATGTGTTCCATCACACTTTACTGATGACACACATTTAGAACTCGTTGACCCGTGAGATTTCAGTGCGGGTCACCAAAAGGTGACTTGCAACTAAGCGTGTAGATTGATGCTAGGGTTGGATCGGCGAGGAGAGGTTTGTGGGATGGGAAGGGTAAGTTGGAGAGAGAAAGAGAGGAATATGTGGGGGTGTAGGGTACGTGGGGGTTGAGGGGATGGGGGTGGAGTGGGGGTCCAGGACTTTGGGGAAGAAAAGGACATTTGGATATGATGGAGGTGGTTTGGGAGCAAGAAGAAAAATACAAAAATAAATACTTGAGTAATGTGATTTGGGATCAGTCTTTTCCTTCCACAGATGGAAGTGGAACAATGGTTGGTGTCAAGGTCAGAGCAATCTAAGTAGACACTGCTGTCATCTTTACCAGAGGCTGGATACAATGAGTCACGTGCACACATGAAACAAGGGACGAGATTAGGGACAGTGAGGAATGGAGCAGGGTGGCATGGGGAGGGGGGGTAGGGGGAGAAGAGTGTGGATAGAATAGAAGATCACCCCAGACGTATCTGATCATCAAAGTAACTGAATCTGCCGCTTCCAATACCGTGGTAACTGCTACACGTTCTTTGCAGGTGTAATAATCAGCGTTAGGCACCTGTATACCATTTCACTTTAGGAATAAGTCTAGCCAGAGGCGTGAATATGTCAATTGGCTGATCAACAAAATCAGTATTTTAATCTTTCATAATCCATGAGGCAGTCATGTTTTTTTTTGTTTTTGTTTTTTTTTTTGTTTTGTTTTGTTTTGTTTTGTTTTTTTTCAGCATTCTGATGCTGATTACCAGACAAGAACGAAAGAGAATGCCATCTTTTATTAGGAGAGAGTAGCTTACGGAGACATGTGTGAATGAATGTCATCATGAGCTAAATGGCTCAAGTTCACATTAGCGTTACTTTGTGACATTTCTACGTCCTTTGTGCATGACAGTACTGTAAGTATCAAACTGAAAATAAAAGACTGATCCAAAGAAACCTAAAATTCTCCAGTATGGTGATGACTCAGCCAGATGACACAAACAACATTCACATGCCTCTGTCCGTCCTCATGTGCAGTTTCTATTTCAGTGGTTTTGGTTTACATGATATGGGAGTCAAATGGGTAATTGATTCTTTTCTTTTGGTATAGTTTGGTAAACAGTTGTTGCGATAGCTGAGATATCTTCCAACAAAGGATGGTGATATGCGCATGCCTTCTTAAGCTTTTAGCTACGACTAGCGTTTAAATGCCCAAGCTTTTCCTCACCGTATTTGCAAAACAATCTTACAAAGCTGTTATTACAGTTAAAACCACATGCCACATTGACGTCGAATTCATCATCAGATTAAATTAGTAAGGGGGAGATGGGTGAGCATGTTAAATGCACTACTGCAAAAATATTTGTATGCACAGTCTGTGGTAATCTATTTCAGAGAATAGAATCCTCGAACTGTATATCGAATTGTGGTTTTGTAATTAGCGAATGGATATGGAGTGTTCAGTTTATTGTGACATACTGGAATATGATATTGGGTTACATTCATCCAAACAACATATTTGCAGTTAAGACTTTATTCTCTTCTATTCTTTTTCACTTCTTCTCTATCTCAATGAGTAATCATTGGGACAGCACACTGAGGAACAGTTCACCAGGTTCCTCCAGGTCTGTTGGCCGGGTGCCGAGGCCTGAGTCTCTGCAGCTGTTTTCCCTGTCCATTACGCCTTGTTGTTAGTCCATCTTCCCTTCTGTGCCTTTCTTTCAACAGTTTCCTGGAGATCGTTTGAACAATGCCGTTGGATTTTGTTACGTGGCCACACAACCATAGTTTTCTATTCTTGACTGATGTCAGTAGATCTTTGTATGGTCCTGTATACTGTTTGATAATCTGGTGCAATTGTTGATTGATAGTGTAATCAGAGTATATGTTGGATTCTTCCTTTCAGATCCACTGTGAGGGTCCATGTCTCGCATGCATACAGGGAGATAGAATAAACCAGCGCATGCAGGAGGTTGATCTCATGTTCCGTGGAGATGTTCTTGTCCTTGCACACAAGGCATAATCTGGACGATATTGCGGATGTCTTCGCTGGCCTTGAGAGGGCTTCTGATCTGGACCCCTAGAGAACTATAAAATGTGCTTTCTGGCTCATCCGGCTCCGCCCAGCTCCAACCGGCTGGAGCCGGTTTCGCTGCTGCTCCACCGGATTACCCAGAAAGCACATTTTATAGTTCTCTTATAAAAAAACATTTACAAACATACATAATGTGTAGGATTATCTGTTTTTAACACTAATTTAGAAAACTTTTGAGACTTAAGTTTTTGCTTAATCCTTCGTTTTTCCTGATCGTTTTCAATAACATCATTTTCACGCATACAAATGCGTCTCTGTGAAATCAATTTTTGCAAAACTCTTCACATCTGGCCGCATTACTGATCACCTCTGGGTCTCACTTGAGACCCTATGGCGCCCTAGGGCCCCAAGTCAGACCCAGAGGGTCACGTATAACTCGGCCAGATGTGAAGAGTTTTGAGGATATGCCTCTCATACTTGTTTGCCTGCTTTCTATTTGTCTAATTTGGGCAATCCCCTCACCCCCATTTTAGTGGTCCTTCCCATAGCCGCACCAGGGCGACCATTTTAGGTTTACGGGCGTTCATAGCCGCGCCAGTGACCATATTTTGGGTTTACGGGCGTTCATAGCCGCGCCAGTGACCCAATACGAAAGTGGGAAGGATCACTTGAGGGCAGGGAAGAGGGCAAATTTAGACTTTTCAATGCCATGACAACCAAGTATTTAAAACTACCGCAGGCATATCCTCAATGTTGTTATCTTCAAGATTTATATATACTGTACACAAACAAACGCTTTACAATTACATGGTGTCTACTTGCCTAGAGTAAAGTTGTTTTTTATTTTGTTAAAACAACACCAAAAGCTAAATAACAAAGTGTATCTTACATTACTTTTTAGCCACTACTTTTTAATAAATATTTGTTTTAAATGCTTTTAGATTTAAATATAAAATGCAGATTTTAATACATAAAATTGGAAAAAGATTATTTGAGGGTGGGGAATTTAGCCACCTAAATTTATACAATGCCGCGTGACGGCTAACGCCTGCACTAAACGACGCCGGTGGGGAATTTAGCCGCCTAAATTTATACAATGCCGCGTGACGGCTAAACGCCTGCAGTAAACAACGCCCTTACTCCGTTATGTGTAACTCGACACGAACCAGCAAACAGTGCGACGCTTCAACTCGGCAATTATGCAGTTGGGTAAGCCGTGACCTAGAATTAGTAGAGTACTACATAAAGGCAGCAAACCCTTCAGAAGTGAAGAGGAGTTGTCTCCCCAGAAAAGAATGTAACAATTAATTGTGTTTTATCCTTTATGAAAAAAATCGTCATCAAGTTCTTAACAAGTTCTTATTCAAGTTTTTATTCAAGTTCTATTCAAGTTCTTATTCAAGTTCTTATTTAAGTTCTTAACAAGTTTTTATTCAAGTTCTTATTCAAGTCATCGTCAAGTTCTTAACAAGTTCTTATTCAAGTTTTTATTCAAGTTCTATTCAAGTTTTTATTCAAGTCGTCATTAAGTTCTTATCAAGTCGTCATCAAGTTCTTATCAAGTTCTTATTTAAGTTTTCATCAAGTCGTCATGAAGTCGTCATCAAGTCGTTATCAAGTTCTTATTCAAGTCACTTATAATTATTTATTAAGTTCTTGAAATATTACTGCATATCAAATGGATCAAAATGAGATTTTGTTGTTGGCAGTTCTGGTATTCTTTTTTGTTCAGATTTTGTATTTAGTGGCTGTGATTTTTTGGGCTGCTTTGGTTTTTGCTGTCTTTCTTTATATGTTTTATAAACGTAATAACCACCCCCACCAACAGCAATGACGCCAAAAATGCCAACTCTTTTAATCCAAATAATCCATGAATACTTTGGTGTTGCGGGACTTGAAACAACTTGTTCTTGTTGTGGCTCTGGCACTGAAACAACTGGTGTTTTTTCATTATGAGTTATATGTTGTAACTCTAATTTTCTTTTTTTGTTCCACTCTGCTAATTTTTTCCCTGCTTCAACGCGCCCAGGATTCTTTTCACGGGTCACTTTCTCCACCTGATTCAACGTTTTCTGATTCTGCTCGGTCATTTTTAAGGGAAATAAAATCTATATGATTAAACGTAATTAACCCCATAATTACTGGCGACAATAATGTTCCAAATCTGTAATATAGATCACATCCTAGAGACTCTAATGACTTTGTTAAAACTGGATCCTGCGTTAAATCATACATAAAATCTTGTTCAGAATCAATGGGCGCAAATCTACTAACGAGTTTAGTGTACAAACTAAGAACAGTTTGTCCGACACTTTTGACCATTCTTGACCCCAGTTGCGCTTCATACCTGTTGTGATACTTTACAATGTCTTGTGGCGACATCTGTTGAATCTGTTCTATGCTGAATTCATTTCCAAGGTACTGTTTTGTTTTTCCACACGCCGCCAAAGAATACAGCCTTTCCTTTTGGCGCATAATAGCTTGGTCATCAACTTGATTATTTGTAATCATAAGTTCAGGAAGTAAATCATCGCAGTTCATGTTTTATTAATAATAAATATTATTTTATTTTTAAAAAATGAGCACCGAAAAAACTGTTGCCAACCTCGTATACCATTCTGCTGTTATTGGAGGTCTAAGCGTAGGATACACAATGCTTGGTAAAAGCTTGTTAAGAATAAAACCAGCAGATCTTGGCAAGCTAGATTTTGAAGACTCAGCAAAGTTGATTGCTGTCATTACAGCTTCATTTGCTACGAAAGACTTTCTAGTTAAGCAAGGAATAATTCCAGAAAATATAAATATGTAAAAAAATACATTTATAAAAATGGCTTCACTCGTAATGATGATAGGCGGCGCAGTGGTCAATGCGCTTGCTTTCAGCGGAAGTAATTACGCGTTTAGTAAACTACAAAATAACGATGAGAGAAAAAGACATAACAGAGCTATGGAGCAACTAGCCGCTGCACAAGACACCTATGAAAAGCAAAGAATGGAGCAGTTAGATTTTATTAACGACAGACTTAAACAACAGGGACATGCAGATTACACATTTAAAGATGTTGACCAGGCAATAAAAGAATATTTTCTAGTAACAGGCAAACAAGTTGAAACATTGCCCCCACCAAAATTCAGCGACTTTTATCAACCATCAGAAAAACAAAAGATGCAAGAAATATTGTTTATTGTCTTTGGCATGACCGCTGTGTATTTTGTTGCACAAAGTATTGGCTGAATAAAAATGTACAAAATCTATTATTCTCCAAAAGGATATTGGAAGGGAATAACAGCAATTAAAAAGCTTAGCCAAGCAGCGGGAGTCAGTGAACAAACAGCAAAAGAATGGTTATCTAAACAAGCGATTTGGCAAATTTATTTACCTGCGCCTAAACGAATACAGAGACCACATAACTTGATTATTTGTAATTAAGTTCAGGAAGTAAATCATCGCGTTCATGTTTTATTAATAATAAATTTTATTTTATTTTTAAAAAATGAGCACCGAAAAAATGTTGCCAACCCCCGTATACCATTCTTGTTATTGGAGGCTAAGGTTTGGTAACAAGCTTGGGAAAAGTTGTTAAAAATAAAACCAGCAGATTTGGCAAGCTAGTTTTGGGACTAGCAAATTGATTGCTGTCTTACAGCTTCTTTGCTCGAAAGACTTTTAGTTAAAGAAGGGGAAAAAATTCCGAAAAAATAAATATGTAAAAAAAAAAATTTTAAAAAAGGTTCCTCGTAATGATGTAGGGGCGC
>JAMYXO010007259.1:0-12348 GCA_033310375.1 Conus canariensis
GTTTTTCTTCTTTATAAAACTCCGAAATACTTGGGCCCATCTTTGTGAAAATTACAGGTATGTTCTTATGGTCACGAAAAATGCCCGATTAAGTTTACCGTTATACCGTTACTAACGGGTGTAACGGGCCCTTTAAAGCTTTTTCTTTTATGGAATATCTCCGAAATATTGGGTGATCTTTTGAAAATTAGCGGATTTCATTTGGGGAGGGAAAGATGCCGAGTTTTAGTTTACCCCCCGTTTCTAAAAGGCTGAACGGCCTGTAACGTTTTTCTTCTTTATAGAATATCTCAAAAGCACTTGGCCCATCTCTGAAAAATTTTTAGTAGTTCATTATGGGGACAAAAAAAATTCCGATTTTTTAAATTTACCATTACCATTTTACTGTACTAACGGGGTGTAACGCCTGTAAACCTTTTTTCCCTTTTCATGGAATTCTCAGAAAGACTTGGCCCATTTTTTGAAATTAGCAGTATGTTCATTAGTTAAAGAAAATGCCCCTTATTATTTACCGAAACCTTTCTAACTCGAACGGCCCGTAACGGTTGTTTTTCTTCATAATATCCCGAAATATTTTGGGCCCATCTTTTTGGAAAAATTTCGTATGTTCATTATGGGTCAAGGGGATCCTGATGTTTTGTTTCCTTTTTAGCATTTCTAAAGGGTGTAACGGCCTGTAACGTTTTTTTTTCTTTTTTTTTTAGGAAAATTTTCCCGAAAGTACTGCCGTCTTGTGAACAAGCAGGATTTCACTATGGGGGTTTCGGGTATCCACGTTTTTAGTTTACTTTTTTAAAATTACTACCTGAACGGCCCTAACGTTTTTTTCTTTTGGAATAACTCAAAAGTACTTGGGCCCATCTTGTGAAAATTGGGAGTGTCTTCATTAGGGTTTCGGTGATGCCCGATTTTTAGTTTACCGTTTAAAACCGTTACTAACGGGTGTAACGGGCCCAAAAGGGCCCCCTAACGGTTTTTTTTTCTTTAGGGGCTACTCAAAAGTACGTGGGCCATATTCTAAAATTTGTAGATACTTCATTTTGGCCGGAATGCCCGATGTTTAATTTACCGTTATATCCGTTACTAACGGCCCATAAGGTTTTTTTCTTTTTGAAAATCTCAGAAAGTTTTTGGGCCCATCTTTTTGAAAAAATTTAAGTATTTTTTTTTAGGTCACAGACGATAGCCCATGTTTACCAAATACCTTACTAAAGGTTACACCACCCAAGACGTTTTTCCTCTTTATGGAATACTCACCTATTTAAGATAAACTGGGGGACTTTATATCTTTCATCTTTTTTCTTTAGGAAAAACCAAAAGTACTGGCCGAATTTCCGAAAATTTTTAGGTATGCATTAGGTCACGGGTGACCCGATTTTTACTTTCGTTATACCCTTACAAAAGGGTATAAAGGGCCCATAACGGGTTTTTTCTTTTTAAAGGGAAATCTCAAAAGACTTGCCACTTTTTGAAAATTTTTTAAAGTTCATTTGGGGCACAGATGATGGGTGATCTTTTATCTTACCGAAAAAACCGTTTTCTAACGCTATAACGCCCATAACGTTTTTTCCCTTTTTTTGAAATCTTTCCGTATTCAAGATAAAATGGAGTACGTTATATCTTTTCTTTTTTTTTTTTTTTTTTGTAATTTTTTTTCCTTTTTTTTTCAAGAACTGGGGGGATAAACATGAAAGAAATACCCTCTCCCCAGTGGGCTACAGAACGTTGTATTTTATGGGCAAAACCCAAACCCGGAAGCCCCTTTTCCAAAAGGGTTTTGTGGCCCGTAGGGGGAAACTGACAAAATCCCCCAGCAAAAGGGATCATGAAACCTTTGGGCCGGGCCCAACATCTGGGAAAAACCCTTACCCAAAAAGACAGAAACCCTTTTTGGGCCTGTGGTCTTTTTCAGGGAGCACAACTTTTTTCCCCCCCAAAACCTTGAAAACAAAAGGGGGAACAGGCACTGAAACTCATTGATTTATTGCTGTGCAATTTTTTCCTTAAGTTGTTTTTGTTTTTCCCCCCTTGATCTTTTATAAAATATATAATAATATATATATATATAATATGTGGGGGTTTGGTGGGGTGGTGTGGGTGGTGTGGGTTTTAAAAATTTTGCAGTGGGGAAAAACAAATTTTTTTTTTTCCCCGTCTTTTATTAACAATTATTAAGGGAAAAAATTTTGGAAGAAACGGGAAAAAATGGGGGGGGGGGGGGGGGGGGGGGGGAGGGGGGGGGGGGGGGGGGGGGGGGGGGGGGGGGGGGGGGGGGGGGGGGGGGGGGGGGGGGGGGGGGGGGGGGGGGGGGGGGGGGGGGGGGGGTGGGGGGGGGTGGGGGGGGGGGGGGGGGGGGGGGGGGAGTGGGGAAAAAACAAATTGGGGGGGAAAGAATGATTTTTAAATAAACACGCCTTCCTGACACCTTTTGGGGACCCTCCTGAAGACAGAATTCATATCGCCTGCACCCTACTTTCAGCTATTTATCAAACATTTCAAAACAATTTAAAAGGGGGCCAAATTGGGAAAAGTACTTTTTAAAAATTGAGAAAATGTTTTCATAATTTTAACATATTAAACCGGAACTGATTTTTTAAAATACGTTGAAAATCTGAAATTTTAAAAATATTGTCGCAATTTTTCTAAATTTAACTGGGAAATGACTGTGATAAAACTTCAAACTTTTTTGAAATTATTTTTTACAATTTTTTTTACATTAAACGGGGCCGATTGTTTTTAGGCTGGGGGAACATTAATTAAAATTGTTGTCACCGTTTTATCACATTAAACAAAAACTTTATCTGTGGAAGTCTCTCCCTCCCTCCCCCTCTCCCTCCCTCCTCCTCTCTCTCGCCTCCCTCTCTCTCTCCTCTCTCTCTCTCTCTCTCCCATATATATAAAATATATATATATACAATAAACTAATAAATTCCAAGGATAAGTACCGAGCACCATTCCAGCAACTTACAGAGCAGCTTGGTGTTGCAATGCTGCAAAAAATTCAATTATAAACAAAGCTGCTCTTATGTCTCCGATTGAAGAAATAGGGGGAGATAAGCATTCATATCTGCAGTGGTAGATCATTCTGCCTAATAAAGTATGTGCTTTAGTGGGTGAATGGGGAAAAAATTAAAAAAATGTTTTTAAATGACCTTCAGCAAGCTTATGTTCCAAGAAGGGACAACTCCAATGGGGAAAAGCCACTAAAATATAATCCGGCAAACCGATATTTCGAAACCGATTGTTTCTCCTCAGTGACCGCGGAAAATGGTAAATTTTACTCCTTGCCTTTTCAGTTTTAAGAAGAATGCTATCCCAGAAAAGGCTGGGTGCAATACCTAGTATGTTTATTGAGTTTTCAAAAAAAAAACCTAAGGGGGCCCCCTAAGAAGAAAAGAAAATCAAAAGGCAAAACAAAATACATTTTCTTGTGAAAAATAAAAAATAAAAAAAATAAACCCCTTTTAAAACAAAGTGCTGAGGGCCAGTTCTTGGAATGAATCCGCAAGGGACTAAATTCAATAAAAATAATAAATTCCAAGGATAAGTACCGAAACACCATTCCAGCAACTTCAGAGCAGCTTGGTGTTCAAGACTGCAAGAAATATTCAATTATAAACAAGCTTGCTCTTATGTCTCGATTTAAGAAATAGGGGGGGATAAACATTTATATCTGCAGTGGTGATCATTTGCCTAACTAACAGTATGTGCTTGATGGGGGGAATGGGGAAAAATTAAAAATGTTTAAAATGGCCTTCAGCAAGCTTATAGTCTCCCAAAAGGAGACAATCTCCAATGGGGAGGAAAGCCACTAACATATAACTCCCGGTCAGAACCGATATTTCGAAACTGATTTTTTTCCCCAGTGACCGCGGAAAGTGGTAATTTGACTCCTTGCCTTTTCAGTTTTAAGAAGAATGTATCCAGAAAAGCGGTGTGCAATACCGTAGTATGTTTATTTGGTTTTTAAAAAACCAACTAAGGTGCACCTAAGAACAAAAAAAAATAAAAAGCAAAACAAGCTACTTTTCTTGTGAAAAGAGAAAATATAAAAAAAACCTCTTAAACACAAGTGCTAGGGGGCCGTTCTTGGAAGAATCCAAAGGGCAAAATTCAATAAACTAATAAATTCCCAAGGGAAATACCGACACCATTCCCCCAAATTCAACAGCTTTTGGTTGCAAGACTGCAAAAATATTCAATTATAAAAAAAGCTTGCCTTAGTTCCCTTGAAGAAAGGGGGAGTAAATTCAAACTGCATGGTAGATCATTTTGCCTAACAAAAGTGCTTGATGGGTAAATGGGGAAAAAAAAAATAAACTTCTGAAAATAGCCTTTTGAAGTTATATCCCCAAAAGGGGGAAAACTCCAAGGGGGGAAAGCCACAAAATAATCCGGGCAGATCCATATTTCGAAACCTATTTTTCCCTCAGTGACCGTGGAAAGTTGTAATTGACTCCTCTGCCTTTTCAGTTTTAAGAAGAATGCTATCCCAGAAAAGGCGGTTGCAAAACCGTAGTATGTTATTTAGTTTTAAAAAGTTGTGGAATGGTGCTCGGTATTTTCCTTGTAATTTATTTTTTATTGTAATTTTGTCCTTTTTCGGATTATTCCCGAACTGGGCCCCCAGCACTTGTGTCTTAAGAGGTTATCTTTTTTTTTTTACTTTTTAAAGAAAATGTAGCTTGTTTTGCTCTTTCATGATTTTCTTTTGCTTCTTAGGTGGCACCTTAGGTTGGTTTTTTTGAAAAAATCAAAAAAATACTACGGGATTTCCACCCGCCTTTTTGGGATAGATTTTCTTAAAATGAAAAGGCAGAGGAGTCAAAATTTCCACTTTCCCCGGGCACTGAGGGAAAAACAATGGTTTTGAAATATCGGTATTGCCCGGAGTTTTAGTTAGTGGCTTTCCTCCCCATTTGGGGATTGTTCCTTCTTGGAGACTATAACTTTTGAAGGTCATTTTGGAAGCATTATTTAGTTTTTCCCATTCACCCCCCTAAGCCATACTGTTAGTTAGGCAGAATGATCTACCATGCAGATATGAATGTTATCTCCCCCCGTTTCTTCAATCGGGGGACATAAAAGCAAGCTTTGTTATAATTGAATTTTTCTTGCAGTCATTGCAACCCCCAAGCTGCTTGTAAGTTGCTGGAATGGTGCTCGGGACTTTCCCTTTGGAAATTTTTTAGTTTATTGTAATTTAGTCCCTTTCGGATTCATTCCCAAGAACTGGCCCTCAGCACTTGTGTCTTAAGAGGTTATCTTTTTATATTTTTTACTTTTTACAAGAAAAAGTAGCTTGTTTTGCTCTTTCATGATTTTTTTTTTGCTTCTTAGGGGGACTTGGTTGGTTTTTTTAAAACTCAATAAACATACTACGGTATTGCACACCAGCCTTTTCTGGGATAGCATTCTTCTTAAAAACTGAAAAGGCAGAGGAGTCAAATTACCACTTTCCGGGTCACTGAGGAGAAACAATCAGGTTTCGAAATTCGGTATCTGACCAGGAGTTATTGTTAGTGGCTTTTCCTCCCCATTGGAGATTGTCTCCTTCTTGGAGACTATAAGCTTGCTGAAGGGTCATTTTCAGAAGCATTTATTTAATTTTTTCCCCATTCACCCACTCAAAACACATACTGTTAGTTAGGCGAATGATCTACCACTGCAGATATGAATGCTTATCTCCCCCTATTTCTTCAATCTGAGACATAAGAGCAAGCTTTGTTTATAATTGAATATTTCTTGCAGTCATTGCAACACCAAGCTGCTCTGTAAGTTGCTGGAATGGTGCTCGGTACTATCCTTGGAATTTATTAGTTTATTGTAATTTAGTCCCTTGGTGGTTCATTCCCAAAAAAACTGGCCCTCAGCACTTGTGTCTTAAGAGGTTATCTTTTTATATTTTCTACTTTTCACAAGAAAAAAGTAGTTGTTTTGCTCTTTCATGATTTTCTTTTGCTTCTTAGGTGGCACCTTAGGTTGGTTTTTTGAAAACTCAATAAACATACTACGGTATTGCACACCAGCCTTTTCTGGGATAGCATTCTTCTTAAAACTGAAAAGGCAGGGGAGTCAAATTACCACTTCCGCGGTCACTGAGGAGAAACATCAGGTTTCGAAAATCGGATCTGACAGGGTTATTGTTAGTGGCTTTTCCCCATTGGAGATTTTTCCTTCTTGGAGATATAAGCTTGCTGAAGGCTCATTTTCAGAAGCATTTATTTAATTTTTCCCATTCACCCACTCAAGCACATACTGTTAGTTAGGCAGAATGATCTACCACTGCAGATATGAATGCTTATCTCCCCCTATTTCTTCAATCGGAGACATAAGAGCAAGCTTTGTTTATAATTGAATATATGTATATGTATATATGTATTATATATATATATACCACTGCAGATATGAATGCTTATCTCCCCTATTTCTTCAGTCTAAGACATAAGAGCAAGCTTTGTTTTATATTTGAATATATATATATATGTATATATGTGTGTGTGTGTGTGTGTGTGTGTGTGTGTGTGTGTAGATAGATAGAGATCCAGATACAGATAATTCAACAGATAAAATTCTCGAGTAAGCCCGCACCGCGCCACAAGTAAAACGATCAAACAAGTATACATACATATTTATATTTCAACACATAAAACTGAAGCTGATTGTAACATACTTTTACACTAACCGAAAATATTTATCACACTCTTAACATATTAATTTGAAGCTGATTATTATAATTTGATACACTGATCAAAATTATTGTACTTCTTTTACACATTAATTTGGAACTGATTGTTATGCACTTCACACACTGACGAAAATAATTGTCACAATTTACAGGCAAAAAAAATTGAAACAAACTTTAATAAAAGAAAAATGACTTTTCCGCCGAGCGAAGGAGACGCACAAATTACAAAACAAAACACGACGCGTTTCGGCCTTTTTTGGTTTTCTTCAGGCAAGACAAACAACATTCAAGACATTGAAACGAAGAACGAACAATCACTTTTGTCCTTACACTGGGGGCAAAATTGATGTGTGGCGGAATTTTTTTTTAAATTAAATTTAAAGACATTTAAACCGAATTCAAGTGTTATATACTTTACACACTGGTTTAAACATGTTGTCACAATTTTCACATATGCAGCTAAATCTGAATTTATGCACTTTGTGCGCTAATCAATATGTCACCATTTTTAGTTCCCGCAGCTGAAGCATTTGATATATTTTCCGCATTGATAGAGAATACTGTGGGAATTTTCACGCATGCGACTGAGATTGAATTTACTATATTCACGCACTGATGGTGAAAAAATAAAGAAAAGGAAAGAAAGAAGTGATGGCCATTTTGACACATTCAGCTAAAGCTGGCATGGTATACCTTATGCGCTGAAAAAATAGAATCAGCTTTTCAACACTTTTAGCTGAAGCTGACTTTTTAACACCTTGCAGACCGATCAAAAAGATTGTGGCCACTGACTTTTATACACAACTGAAGCCAATTAAAAAGAAAAATCATAAGCTCACAATTAAACTTATAGCATTGTAAAATTTCAGCCCAGTGAAGCGCAACGTCTATTTTTTTTTCTTTTCTTTTTTTTTCTTTTTTTTTTTGTAGTTTCTTGAATTTCAGCACGTGTTTTACACATAAATATGTGAAACTGTTTTGAATGTCAGCATGCATATATACATGAACAAGTTGAACACTTATGAATTTCAACATACATTTATGCATGAACAAGTTGAACAATGTAAAGAATAAGCATGTGCACATCAAATGATGTAGAAACGCAGGTGTGCACTTACATACCCCCCTCCACCCACACATCGCTACACCAAGCCCCCCCCCCCCCCCCCCCCCCCCATAGTATGATAGATACCACCAGTCATGCTATCAACAGTACAGCCGATCACAAAGGCCACTTCAGGGGTATACATAGGTACATGAAGGAGTTGAACAATTATTCTGAATTTCAACAGGTGTTCATACATGAATACGTTTAACAGTTTTGAATTCCAACATGCATGTATACTTGAACAAATTGAACAATTATGAAATTCAGTATGCATGTAGACATGAACGAGTTGAACAGTTCTGAATTTCAACAGGTGTTTTATACATAAATACGTTAAACAGTTTTGAATGTCAACATGCACATATGCATAAACAAGTTAAACACTTATGAATTTCAACATGCATTTATGCATGAACAAGTTGAACAATGCTGAATTTCATCATCTGTATATACATTAATAAGTTAAACAGTTTTCAATTTCAAAAAGCATGCGTACATGACTAGTTGAACAGTTTTGAATTTCATCATGTTTTATAATATACATGAACACTTGAACAAGTTCCGCAGTTTTCCCGGGTTTGAAGATATATATGACAAGTTGAACAAGTCTGAATTCCAACATGTATACGTGCACGCGGAGACAGAGAGCGATGAACGACAATTCCATTTCCCATTCCCCTTTATTCCCACACACACTGTTACTGGGCCGCCGTATTGGCCGAATCGCCAGCTTGTTCAAGAGACGCACCGTCTTGTGTCAACAGCCGTGTCCTTCACCACTGCCCCCTCCCTCCCCCCTCCCCCCCCCCCCCCCAGTGGACACATCACCACGCCCGACGCATGCATGACGTCACTGTGTTCAGCAAGGTCAAGAGGAAAAGGGGAAAGGGGGGGGGGGGGGGGCAGGAGGGAGGGTCCGACAGCTTTTTCTGTTTGCCAACAGCGACATTGAGGACAAAGTAGTATCAAAGTGAGGTGACAAACAGTAACATTGAGGACAAAGTAGTATGAAAGTGAGGTGACGACAGTAACATTGAGGACAAAGTAGTATTTAAAGTGAGGTGACAACAGTAACATTGAGGACAAAGTAGTATCAAAGTAAGGTGACAATAGCGACATTCAGGACAAAGTAGTATGAAAGTGAGGTGACGACAGTAAATTGAGGACAAAGTAGTATCAAAGTGAGGTGACAACAGCAACATTGAGGACAAAAGGTATCAAAGTGAGTTGACAACAGCGACATTGAGGACAAAAGGTATCAAAGTGAGGTGACAACAGCGACATTGAGAACAAAAGGTATCACAGTGAGGTAACAACAGCGACATTGAGAACAAAAGGTATCAAAGTGAGGTGACAACAGCGACATTGAGGACTACTTAGTATGAAAGTGAGGTGACAAACAGTGACATTGAGGACTACGTAGTATTAAAGTGAGGTGACGACAGCGACATTGAGGACAAAGTAGTATCAAAGTGAGGTGACAACAGCGACATTGAGGACTATTAGTATCAAAGTGAGGTGACAACAGTGACATTGAGGACTACGTAGTATTAAAGTGAGGTGACGACAGCGACATTGAGAACAAAAGGTATCAAAGTGAGGTGACGACAGCGACATTGAGAACAAAAGGTATCAAAGTGAGGTGAGAACAGCGACATTGAGGACAAAGTAGTATCAAAGTGAGGTGACGACAGCGACATTGAGGACAAAGTAGTATCAAAGTGAGGTGAGAACAGCGACATTGAGGACTACGTAGTATTAAAGTGAGGTGACAACAGCGACATTGAGGACAAAGTAGTATCAAAGTGAAGTGACGACAGCGACATTAAGGACAAAAGGTATCAAAGTGAGGTGACAACAGCGACATTGAGGACAAAGTGGTATCAAAGTGAGGTGAGAACAGCGACATTGAGGACAAAGTAGTATCAAAGTGAGGTGACGACAGCGACATTGAGGACAAAGTAGTATCAAAGTGAGGTGACAACAGCGACATTGAGGACAAAGTAGTATCAAAGTGAGGTGACGACAGCGACATTGAGGACAAAGTAGTATCAAAGTGAGGTGACAACAGCGACATTGAGGACAAAAGGTATCAAAGTGAGGTGAGAACAGCGACATTGAGGACAAAGTGGTATCAAAGTGAGGTGACAACAGCGACATTGAGGACAAAGTAGTATCAAAGTGAGGTGACAACAGCGACATTGAGGACAAAGTAGTATGAAAGTGAAGTGACAACAGCGACATTGAGGACTTGGTAGTATCAAAGTGAGGTGACAACAGCGACATTGAGGACAAAGTAGTATCAAAGTGAGGTGACGACAGTAACATTGAGGACTTGGTAGTATCAAGTGAGGTGACAACAGTAACATTGAGGACAAAGTAGTATCAAAGTGAGGTGACAACAGTAACATTGAGGACAAAGTAGTAGAAAGTGAGGTGACAACAGTAACATTGAGGACAAAGTAGTATCAAAGTGAGGTGACAACGCGACATGAGGACAAGTAGTATCAAGTGAGTGACACAGCGACATTGAGGACTGGTAGTATCAAAGTGAGGTGCGACAGGTATGAGACAAAGGTATCAAATGAGGTGAACAGGACATTGAGGACAAAATAGTATCAAAGTGAGGTGACAACAGCGTATTGAGGCAAAGGTATCCCCAATGAGGTGACAACAGCGACATTGAGGACTTGGTGTATCAAAGTGAGGTGACAAAAGCGACATTGAGAACAAAAGGTATCAAAGTGAGGTGACAACAGCGACATTGAGGCAAAGTAGTATCAAAGTGAGGTACAACAGCGACATTTAGGCAAAAGGTATCAAGGAGGTGACAACAGCGACATTGGACAAAAGGTATCACAGTGAGTGACACAGCGACATTGGGACAAGTGTATCAAAGGGGTGACAACAGCGACATTGAGAACAAAAGGTATCAAAGTGAGGTGACAACAGCGACATTTAGGACAAAGTAGTATAAAGTGAGGGCAAAAGCACATTGAGGGTTTTTAAAAAGGGAAAAGGTTTGGAAAAAAAAAAGGGGAAAAACGCGACATTTGGGGCAAAGTGTTCAAATAAAAAGGTTTGGGAAAAAAATATTGGGACAAAGGTTTAAAAATATAAAAAGGAGGTGAAACGCGAACAAAAAATTTGGGGGGGGACAAAGTAGTATCAAATGAGGTAAAAAACGGGGGGGTTTTTGAAAAACAATATTGGACTTGGTAGTATCAAAGTAGGTGCGACAGCGACATTGGGCGCAGGCGGGAAACTGAAAAAAAACATGAAAGAAAAACGATGTTCCCCCGAAAAGAAAAAGAAAATTTACAAGACAAAACACGACCGTTTTCGACTCTAGGTTCCTTTGGGAAATTTTTTAAAAAAAAACATTTAGGACAATAAAGACGAAGAACGCTCATTTTAATTTCCAAAAGGGCCCAAATGGGAAACTTGGGCCCAAAGAGAGGGACAAGACAGACAGAAAGAGGAAAAGGAAGAGAGGGGGGGGGGGGGATTCTAGCCTTTTCCTCCCTTCATCGGCAGGCCCTTAAATCAGAGAGAGTTGGTTGGGTTTTCTTCTCCCTGTTTACCGCGGGTATTGATCGCGGTTAATTTTTGTTTAATGTTACGTTTTATTAAAAGGGCAAGGAATGAAAAACCAATAAAAAAGTTGAAGAGTGTGTGGGTGTGGGTGTGTGTGTGTGTGGTGTGTGTCGTTTTTGGTTACTATGTATGTATGTGTCGTTTTCTTTGGGGGTGTGTGTGTGTGTGTGTGTGGTGTGTGGTGAACACTTTTTAATCTCTATTTGAGCGTTCACCAGGGGGAAAGAAAACCCAACTTTTCCATTAATCTACCCCCGTCTTAAAAAAAAAAAGTGTGACTCGGGGCAAAAAGTCCACGTTCTTCCCGAGAGGGGAGCGGGGGGGGGGGGGGGGGTGAGAGTCTGGTCTTTGGGGTTTTGACTGTTATTCACATCCTCCCTAACTCAACCCTTTCTACAGCCTTAACATCCAGTGCGTGTGATAAAACCATTGCGGTTTCTTCAAAGTGCCCATATTTTTTCAAAACATCAACGGCTTCCAGAACCGCCATCCAGCTTTGACAGAGTGCAGTCCCCCCCCGCCTGAAGGATGTCAACATTATGTCAGAGCCCTCCCCCACCCCCACCCCGCCTTCTCCACATTCACCCCCCCCTTACCCCCCCCCATCCCCCCACCCCCCCACCCCCCCCCCTTCCCCTTCCCTTCCCTCTCCTTTTCCAGTCGGGAACAGTGATTCCAAGTAGAGAGAAATGCTCTTTGCGGGCCGGTAGTGAGATTCCAAATGCGAAGGCCAATAAATCCCCCCTATTTTTAAAGGGGGGTGGGGGGGGGGGGGGTGAAAGGGGGAGGGGGGGGGGGTTGAGGGGGGGGGTGGGGGTGGGGGGGGGAGAGTCTGGCTAAGGGCGGGACTGAAAAAACGCTGTGAATTAGAGCAGGTCAAAATTGGACAGCGGGGGGATGCTTGTCAGGCCGGAAGGTTTGGGGGTGGAAAAAGGGGGGGGGGGGGGGGGGGGGG
>JAMYXO010007260.1:0-12348 GCA_033310375.1 Conus canariensis
GATATCATGTACATAAAAAAGAATAATCTTTTATACCGTCTTTTTCCTAAAGATGAACAGGTGGTGGAGCAGATTGTCGTTCCTATGTCTTTACGTGATACCGTTTTGCATACTGCACATGATTCCATGTTTTCGGGTCATTGTGGAGTCAAACGTACTCTTCAACGTGTGTTGTCTTCATTTTTTTGGCCTGGTGTTAGTGTGCAAGTTTCAAAATATTGTCAATCATGTGATGTCTGTCAGAAAACAATTCCCAAAGGTCGTATACCATTTGCACCTTTGCAAAGAATGCCAGTCATTACTGAACCATTCAGTCGTGTTTGTATTGATTTGGTTGGTCCATTTCATGTTTCCAATTCTGGTTTTCGTTATGTGCTCACTGTCATGGATGTTGCTACCAGGTATCCTGAAGCTGTACCTTTGAAAAAGATTGATACCATTTCTGTGGCAGAAGCATTATTTTCTATTTTTTCCAGAATGGGACTTCCTGATGAAATATTATCTGACTTGGGTACTCGGTTTGTGTCAGATCTCATGAAAGAAATATTTCGTTTACTTTCAATTTCTGCATGTACTACATCTCCATACCATCCACAGTCGAATGGCCTTGTGGAAAGATTTAATGGTACTTTCAAGATGATGTTGAAAGTTTCTAAGGAAAGACCATCAGACTGGGATCGATACATTCCAGCCATACTTTTTGCCTACAGGGAATTGCCAAATGAGAGCACAGGTTTCTCTCCTTTTGAGTTGCTTTTTGGTCGTTCACCAAAAGGACCTATTAGCATCCTGTCAAAGTCATGGTCTGGGGACAATGTGTCTCAAGAAGAAAAAAATGTTTTTGATTATGTTTTTACTTTACAAAATCGTATAGCAGATGCATGTCGTATTGCCCAAGAAAATGCTTATAACAGTGCAACTACGCATAAAAAGTATGCTGATCGTGGGGCAAAGATGCGTGTGTTTTCTGTGGGTGACAATGTGTTGGTGCTTTTGACAGATGACAAGAGCAAGATGCATGTGATGTGGAAAGGACCATTTCGTCGTCATTGAAAAATGTTCTGATGTCAATTACAGAATTGATATGAATGGTGTGAAGAAAATTTTCCATGTTAACATGTTGAAAAAGTACTTTCACAGGTCTGATGTTATGATCAACAAGGTTGCTGTCCCTGATGATAAGATTTCAGCATTGGCATGTGACATTTCATGTCTGTTACGAATGGATTGTGTGACAGAACATTTGCAACGTCTTGACAAACCTGTGTTTCACAAGGTGCCTGTAATTCATGAAACTGCTGTTGGTGTAGTTCAGGACACTGGTGATGATGTTATTCAACTGCCTACATTATCCTTAAAAGGTGAAACATACGAGGATGTCAAGATCAACGAGGACTTGAACCATCTCAGGTGGCTCAACTAAAGTGTTTACTACAGGATTATACAGATGTACTTACAGACAAACCAGGATCTGCAGTTGGTGTTGAACCTCATAGAATACGGTTGACAACAGATGTTCCTGTACGAATGAAGTCGTATCCTTTACCTTTTGCAAAAAAGCAAATTATTGAAAGAGAGGTACAGGTCATGTTGGATCTTGGGGTCATTGAAAAGTCAAGTTCTCCATATGTGGCTCCTGTGGTGCTGGTTTCAAAACCAGATGGTTCAGTCAGATTTTGTATTGATTACAGGGCTTTGAATAAATTGACTGTTTTTGATTCTGAACCAATTCCTGATGTGGAAGATTTGTTTTGTCAACTGAGTCAAGCCAAGTATTTTGTGAAAATTGATCTCACGAAAGGTTATTGGCAGATACCGATGTGTGTTGATGATAAAGAAAAAACAGCTTTTCAAACACCATTTGGACTTTTTCATTTTTTGCGAATGCCTTTTGGTTTGCAGAATGCACCGGCAACTTTCGCGAGAATGATGAGACAACTCAGGTTACATGAAATGTCTGCTGTAAGTTTTTTTGATATTTTGCTGGCTTCACAAACATGGAGTAATCTGCTGAGATGTTTGAAAAGTGTTTTTGAAAGACTCCGTTCTTTTGGATTGACAGCAAGGCCATCGAAAATCATGGCGGGTTTTCAAAAACTGGAGTTTTTGGGGCATACAATTGCTGTGGGTTCGATGCAGCCAGAAAAGAAGAAAATGGAAAAGATTTTGGCAATCAAAACCCCATGTTCAAAGAAACAGGTTCGTTCACTTCTTGGACTCTTATCTTATTACAGGCGTTATGTCCCTCACTTTGCAACTCTTACAGCTCCATTAACTGAGTTGACAAAGGGTTCCAAGCATTCATCTATTGATTGGACTGTAGATTGTCAGAATGCTTTGGAAGCAGTTCAAAAGGTTTTGAATTCTTCTCCTGTTTTACTTCTGCCCAACTTGGAGAAAGATTTTGTCCTCCGGACTGATGCAAGTTCAACAGGAATGGGTGCTGTTCTTTTGCAAGAACATCAAGATTTATTGCATCCAGTACAGTTTGCAAGTAAGAAGTTCACTGATGCACAGTCGAAGTATTCTACTATTGAACGGGAATGCTTAGCGATTGTGTGGGCACTTGCAAAATTTGAGCGTTTCTTGCAAGGCAGGTTTTTTGTTCTGCAGACGGATCACAGACCTCTGACGTTTTTGAAGACATCAAGAACAAAGAATAACCGTCTATTACGGTGGTCTTTGGCGATCCAGCAATTCAGTTTCAGGGTTGATCCAATTTCAGGGTCCAGCAATGTGATTGCTGACATTTTGTCTCGACAGTAATAAGCAGTGTGTGTTCAAGTTTGCTGTTGAAAGTTGAATTTATATGTTTGTATTTGAGTAATAGAATGTTGTTGTGTGCAATATTGATTACTTGCGGTAGTGATAGTTGATGCATTGATGTTGGCTTTGGATAATTTTTTTTGGAAACAATGTTTTTTATAAATATACATTTTTCTGTTCGCATGTACTCATGTCATTTTGGGAAAGTATTTTTTCAGAATACTGTCAATGGTGTATTTTTTTTGTGAACTCCTATACTCTTCTTTGAAAAAATTTGATGAATCAAATTTTTTTATCGGAGGTTGGGGGGTGTCATGTGAATGAGGAAAAAGTGATGTGAATGGAAAAGTTTCATATCAATTAAGAGATTTTGTAATTTTTGCAATTGTGGAATGGAACCTACGGGTTTGATGCTTTTTTGTATTCATGGAGTGCAACCGCCAGTGATGTGGAAGAGTAGGACGCTGAGTGGATTGTGAAGTGTGTTCACCCAATGTGAGGAAGGGTGGAAGATTATTGTTACTTCAGAGGAGCTCTGGACACAGACATAGGAGGATGTCTGATTGTAACCCTCTTTGGGTTTAACATAGGACTAGGATTGTCCGATGCAACCCTGGGTTGGGTGTGCTATATTATTGGACTGGTTTGTCCGATGCAACCCTGGTTTGGGTGTGCTTAACCCTTGGTGGGTGTAATATGCCTGGCGTGGCAAGTTCACTCGAGTATAGAGTGTAGATGTAGACTGGAAGTCTACTAGGGTAGGCTTGTCGCTTATTCCCTAGAAGGTGAGTACCAGTTGGGGTTGTAAACTGGTTAAAGCAATTACAGTAAAGGTGTAATTGTAATGATAACAGAAGTTTGATAATTATACAGATTTGATGATATTGCGCTATTTGGGAAAAAGAGAAAGATGAACGTTGAACGCGAAAAGAGAATTGAAAAATAAATAAATAAAATATTGTTGTATAAAGATTTCTCTCTGTACCCCAACTGTAGGTAGGAATAGGTTGGCGGAACAAGACTCATGTGAGTATTCTATATTGATCTTGGAGTGAATGTGAAAGGAGTTAAAAAGGAGCTATGAATAATAAGAGAGAAAGAGAAAGAATAAATAAAATTCATTTTAGAGGTTAACCCTGGACCTAGGGTTTCGTTACAGAATCCCTCAGCGTCCAGTGGTGGTCCAGTGGTGGTCCAGTGGTGGTCCAGTGGTGGTCCAGGCTTGAGCTGTACGAGCCTAGTGAGAGTCCAGGCTGTGGTGGTCCAGAGGTGGTACAGCCAAGTGAAAGAAAGCTCCTCGACAAGTCAAGATGACTTGTCTTTATTGATACTATTTAATATAAGAACTGATAGTGTAACATGTGTGTGAGTGTGTTGGATTTTTGGTAAAACTTTGAATATTGCATTATTGTTTCTATGTGGGGAATTATCTTGTGAAGAGAAGAAATAATTGTTGGAAAATGCAGTGAAATGCAAAGAATAAGTAAAACCCTTTTCTTTGTGAGTAAAGGGAGCATTTTATAGAAAACTCAGTTCAATTGTGGTAGTGCTCCTTTGGGTGAATGGAGTGATTGCGTGTTGTGTACGAAGTAAGCATACTGTGTTTGTGAATGCAAGTGTGTATGTTCACAAACATGGGTGTGTGACAGAGGCATGCATCCTCCTCCTCTTTTTTTTTTTCTTTTTTGTTATAGATCTCATCTTACGTGCCTCTTCAATGGCATTGCTCCCATCCTTCTCATTCTGACCACCCCAGTACACAGCCAATTTCAGGTTTCTGCTGTCGCAGCTCTAGCACACTACAGTCCACAAGATGTGATCAATATCAAGTCACTGTGAGGAAACCCATCGGAGGAGACACAGCACTGCTGTTGAGTCACTTCGGTGGTGCTAAGTGGAGCCTGTTCTGATCCAACATCTCAAGCAGGGCACCACCTTGTAACCACTCCCCCCCCCCCCCCCCTACTGATGACAAAGATTGTTTTATTGTGGAACCAATGGCCCCTCCAGAGAGCGTCACCACGTCCAGCAAGTCCGTTTGAGCTTACCACCACAAACATGAACGCAGATATGAACCTGAACTAGAGGCTGCCAATGGAGTACGGCATGAAATGCCACAGAATTTGACAATTTTGTTTGTTTGTTTGTTTTTATATACAACGATAATTAATAACGGTGGCGATGATGAAGATGGTGCTATGGAGTTCTGTTCTTATCACGAAGCTGACCACAGAACCATAGCAGCTGGAGGTATGCAATGTCCTTGTAAACACAACATGGCACCCTGATAGAGAAAGGAGAACGAAGAAGGATGTAGAGGGTTAATATGTGTCGTCTGAGCTCAGCGGCGTTTGTTGATGTGACCGCCATCATATGACCACCATCATAAGCTGCCTTGATTCGCCACCAAAAACTTAAAAAAAAAAACAAAACAATACACTGCGTTGAAATGGACCATGAGTGACATTATCAGGTGACTGTCCATTCAACAACAACCATGGAAAATTTAGTTGCCTAAGCACCACTGCTCTGACGACAATGACAGCTCAGAAAGCCGTAAATGCTGTTCACATACACTTGCTTCAAAGCTCAGAGGACCACTTGGTTTGCGATTACAGATGGATTCCCTCAGTCAACAGCAAAAGGTGAGCGCCACAATGGTCAGTTTAATAAACATGACGTAACACAAACGCAGACACATTCACAGTAAACGACGTCAACTGATCGTTATAATTGTTTGGACGTAGATTCTTTCTTTTTTCATTAAAAAAACAAACAAACACATTTTAAAATTTTGTTTGACATTCTCAGACATGAACTTTGGTAGTTGCAGAGATGTTACACAGGTACACACTAAGCCTGAAATGAAAGGGCTGAAAAAGGCCACACGGGCAGACAGACGCTGGACAATGGTCAGCCAGCGTCCACTATGGATATCACGTGCACATTGTTACTGCCTAGTCACCTGACTGCCACACAAAGCTGGCATGTTACAAACTATCACCAGAGAATAAGTCGCAAAGTGATGCGACTGCAGGCAGAAATCGAAATAAATCTTTAAAAGTTTTAAGTACGATATCCGCCAAACGAATCACAAGACAAAACACGACGCGTTTTGCAACATCCATCTTGCGCCAAATCTGATGAGATAAGTGATTGCTCTTTCTTCATTCCCATTGTCCTGAGTGTTGTTTCTCTTGCCTGAAGAAGACCTAAGAGATCGAAACGCGTCATGTTTTGTCTTGTGATTCGTTTGTTCATGTTTGTCGGACATAGTACTTAACACTTGTTAAGATTTGTAACAAGAGAAGAAAGAGTAAAGCCTCTCCACAGTAACGGGCTACAGAGGCAGAAAAAACAATGGATGGCAGTAAAGCAAGGTGACATCTTTCTTAAACAGACAAGAGTCAAAGAGAGCGATAGAAACGAGGAAACTACAGGTGCAGAGTTTCCAGAAGGCCGACCCACTGTTTACACTGAAACAGTCCCAGTCATCCTTACAGAGATAAGGAGAACAAAGAAAGAGATGGAAAAAGGACGGCAGCAGATTACAGAGGAGAAAAGGACAAAAGCAGCAGCAACTACCACAGCGTAAACACCTACCACTGACATTCCTCACAGCTTCAAACCCTGGCTTCTCATGGTGGGCAACGGATGAAAATCGATTTTCCCGACCTCCCAGATCAACACATCTGCTATTGGTATAGACATCTTTTGAGGGCATATATACACACACCAAGGGGCAGATAAGCATGTTCAAGATCCCGCAGATATCTGTCAACCCTTGGAAAGTTTAAAAAAAGAGAAAATGAAAAATTCCCACCATACTAGGTTTCTTGGGAGAAGAGGCAAGTATTTCTCCTGCTGCCCTGTGAAAAGAAGAGCATCATTCACCGAAGAGTAGTCAGACATCGGCCCTTCATAAATTGTCAAAAATCTGTTCAAATGGCTGAAAAAACCCCCAACAAATCACAGTCCAGTCTGGCCAGGGTTGAAGGTTTTATCTACAAATTGACATGTGGGTTTATCAGAGATGTGAACAAAGACTGGCATCAGATTCACAGGATTCTGGTTTGTGACTGAACAGATCGCATGGCTGTGGGCCCTAACTGAAAACCTCCAACAACAGCATTGTTCTGTTCAGCGAAAGGTCTCCCTTCCCATTTCCCAGCAGTCTATTCCCTACTGCTGCAGTTTCTTTTTGAAGAGCTTCCATTTTGACTACTACCCTACTGCCAGTTTCCTTCAGGAATCGGTGAATGTCACTGAAGTCAAAGCAACCCAAACTTTGACGTGGACAAATCTTTTCGCTCTTTTGGAAGAAAATACACTGACTTTTTCCACAGCCTTTTGCAAGGTTTTGCTTATAAATTTCTAAAAATGATGTAATCACAACATATCTTGGAGCATTTTTTTTTTCTTAACGATGTTGAAAATTTTTCTTTACACACTGAGCAGTTTGTTGGACATTTTGAGCCATCTGTGGAAGGGGCCAACTGGACTTTGTAGTCTCTCTTTCATGGTCAGCTAGAGTTGAAAATGCAGTCGCCTTCCCCCTCTTCCCTAAGCGCAACATATTTCGAATGAAACCTTAACCCGTTCGCTGCTTGAAAATGTTACAAACAAAGGCTTTCCCAGTGCCAGGGAAATCTAATGATTTGGGGGTAATAATTAACAAAAAATTCTAGCTCAGAAACTACAAAAGATATAACAATGAAATATATATGATTTTTGAAGGAAATTGAATGAAGATTTTGAATCTGGGCTTCTTTTGTTTTAATTTTGATAATAAAAAAGTATTTAGGCAATTAGATTTGGATAGATTTTTTTGCACGATCAAAAGCATATGTATTTACCACTACATCTTCACATCCAAACAAGAACACAAAGCAAAAAAGTTGAAAATAAAGTTTGTATTGTCACACTACACCTGTAAATGAAAGTAAAACAGTTTAGAAGTCTATCAAGACGCTCACACTCTATGCAGACAGGTCAGTCCACGACCACGCCCCCCTCTCCCCACCACGCCCCCTTGCTGGACTTCAACCCTCTCTTTCACTGCTCCTCTTCCCCTACCTTTCCCTCTGCCCCGTGCCACGCCGCGAGCAGGCCGCGCTCCCCTCTTGCGCTGACTATCACGTCACTGACCACTGGCACGCAGTGCAGAGTACACACTAGGCGAGCTCGTTCGACGCTGGCAAACCAGTCAGTTGAACACACACTGAGGTCACACAGCCCGACACAATAACTGACGAATACGGTCGGCAATTCCATCACTATCATCATCTCACCTTCATGCTCGAGTGAGTCGTTGAATAAAAGATTATTGTCTTTGTCAAAAATCATTAGCAGAGCCTGCTCAGCTGTGTAAATACGTTGATTTGGTCGCTGCGCTTGTCGAAGGTTGTGCCGCCATCTTTGCAAGCGAGACGAAGTGCTGGCTGGTCATCCAGTCAGTGATGAGAATAAATGGGCTTTCCCCTCACGTGTGGTCATTTACATATCATTTTAATACTACAGACATATAAGGCTTACTACGCACACTCTATTTAAGTCCGTTGATAGAAATAGTAACGAATGAAAATTCAAGAAAAATGCATGACGTCAGTGGACGGCCCATAGGCACTGGGAAAGCATTTTTAATGCGGCGTCAGCTGACGGCTTAAAGGCACTCTACGGGTTAAATAAATGTTAGCGAACTGCCAAAAGAAACGTGGACAAACGAGTCACAAGTTTTGTCTTGTGACTTGTTTGTCCACGTTTCTCTTGGCAGTTGGCTAACATTTATTTAAGATTTGTTTAGATTTCCGCCTGCAGTCGTCTCACTTTGCAACTATATTTCTAATGTTTACAGAGAAATGGAAAAACAAATGCAAACGAGCATAAAGGGAAACAATTCAAGGGAAATAATCAAGCAACAAGCGTGCAGTGGTTCAAGGTGGTCAGCAAGTGTCTGCCAGTTCTCTTCCTTTCCCCACCTTCTCTCTCCCTTGATCTTTTTTTTTTTTTTTTTCATGATCTTTGCTGACTTGAAAGCAAGGTCACGGTTGGCAGCTTTTATAAAGTCCAGGACTTCTACTCAGGAGGAAAAGGCTTTCCACTTTCCCCGGACTTGTCAAGGTTTCCAGGACCCATCCAAACCCTGTCCGCTTTCCCATCTATGGTCCAATACAGGATCTGATCCAACATCTCTATGTGTACAAGGATGACTCACCTTTGCTCTGTGCATCCTGGTACTTGGCCCGGTCCAGTTTCAGTCGTTCCATCAGTCGTGAGTAGTCCATCTGTTTTCTCTGAACCTCTTCCTGGTGCTGAAAAAAAAAGAGTCAGAAATGATCAAAAATAAATAGGAAGAATTAGCTACACTGCTTCTGACATATTTGTTCTTGGAAGTTTGTTTGAAAGGAATTTTACTACTAAAAGTAGTTATACGATATACTTACATGTCCAAACAATTGCCTTATCCCTACTTGGCATGGTATATTGCCCCATTATCCATATCCTTCAAAAAAAAAAGGGTGAGGGTGGGGTGGGGTGTTTGGGGGTGGAGAGAGCTGGGAGTTAATCATGTCTCCATAGCCATGTAGGCTGGAAGAGTGATTGCCCCTTGTGAGTTCATTTCATTGTGCCATATTCAATCATGCTTTAGTTTTGAGCACATGTCCCAAAGCCAAGCGAGGAGGTCAGACAGTGTCCTGGTATTTGGACAGGTAGGTATAGTATATCGCAAAAGACCCTTTCAAACACTATCAAATGAACACAAATGGCAATTAGAACAAAGTGAAAAGTAACAAAATACAAATGGCTTGTAGTGATGATGCTGGGCGATCAGATCGACCAAAACAGAAAGGGTCAGTGACAAATTGGGTGGAGAAGGGAGGGGTGTGTGTGTGTGTGTGAACATTGCAGCCCGGGCAACTACTATCACCCCGAGACAGTCATGCGCCTCCATATCTTCAGGCATGTCACGGAGGTAGAACCTTCCAAAGGTTGTCAGTGACTTCCAGCCTGCTGGATGTACCACATCAGCAACTGCAATGGTCTACCAAAGGGCTTAACTGACGGAGAGAGCCCTAGCTTCAAGGGACCTAAGCAGCCACATTCGCGGTAAGAGGTTACTGGCCATAAACGTAAGCCTGGTGAATCTCCTGCCTTAGCCAGCAGCTTATTTGTCTGAGGTCTTGTAAGAACGTTTCCCCCACTGAAAGAACATCTGGTCTGTCACTGATCGTCTGAGCCTTGGATTGGACAACGAAGGAGCCGGCTAAGGCAAGGTTTTCGTCAAGGCTTTCTTTCTTTTCTTTCTTTCTTTCTGCGTACGCAGGCTGATACTCCTGCGGACACTGCCTGTAAAGACAGGTAGTGGAGTTTTGTGTGTTTGACCGTTTTTTATCCCGCCATTAAGGCAGCCATACTCCATCTTTGGGGAAGGTGCATGCTATGTGTAACGTGTCATCCATACCAACGGCCAAACTGGCCTTCTCTTCCGAAAGTCGGTGATGGGATTTTATGTGTGTGCAAGATGTTGTGCATGCGTTCACACACGGAACCTCGGTTTATAGTCTCATTCGAAGGATTGTATGGGGAATGGAGTCAGAACCAATGATAACTCCCGAGGGAAAAATCCCCCTGTACTGAAATTCGAACCCGCAACCTCAGGATCACGAGTCTGGCGCTCTACCAACTGAGCTATTCCGCCCCCCCCCCCCCCCCCCCCCCCCCCCCTCCCTTCCTCAAGGCTGACTTTTCAGGCTTGCTGTTTGGGCCTGGACAGAAGGGCACATGCAGATGGTGACTGAGCTATTCCGCCCCCCCCCCCCCCCCCCCCCCCCCCCCCCCCCCACCCTTCCTCAAGGCTGACTTTTCAGGCTTGCTGTTTGGGCCTGGACAGAAGGGCACATGCAGATGGTGACTGAGCTATTCCGCCCCCCCCCCCCCCCCCCCCCCCACCCCACCCTTCCTCAAGGCTGACTTTTCAGGCTTGCTGTTTGGGCCTGGACAGAAGGGCACATGCAGATGGTGACTGAGCTATTCCCCCGCCCCCCCCCCCCCCCCCCCCCCTTCCTTAAGGCTGACTTTTCAGGCTTGCTGTTTGGGCCTGGACAGAAGGGCACATGCAGATGGTGACTGAGCTATTCCCTCCCCCCCCCCCCCCCCCCCCCCCTTCCTTAAGGCTGACTTTTCAGGCTTGCTGTTTGGGCCTGGACAGAAGGGCACATGCAGATGGTGACTGAGCTATTCTCCCCCCCCCCCCCCCCCACCCCCCCCCCCCCCACCCCCACCCTTCCTCAAGGCTGACTTTTCAGGCTTGCTGTTTGGGCCTGTGACAGGAAGGCACATGCAGATGGTGATGACTATCATTCGTGCCATTAGGGACTGTGCTTCCCTGGAGAAGCATGAAATTTGCTAACGTAAGTGTGGCTGTATACGCGAAGCCAGAATGACAGAATAATTACATGGAGAGAAGGTCACGAAAGATGAAAGATGGAATTTAAAAAAAAAAAAAAAAACCTCAAGGTCCCCCCCCCACCCCCACCTTCGACATCTGGGAGTTCCAGGTGTACTCTGCTCCAGGTAGCCGCGTCGCGGCATTCTTCTTCTCCGTATTGAGGAAGTTCAGGAGTCTAGGGTGCGAGTGGATAAGCGCTTCGGAGTTGTCTTTCACCAGTCGGATGACTCGTCCGTCTGCTTGATCTGCGTTTCCCAACGCCTTTTGCAAAAAAAAAAAAAAAAAAAAAAAAAGAGGTATTGTAATGATTACATGTATGAAAATGGACAAACAACAACAACAAAAAAAGATGATTTTTTAAAAAAAGAATGTCTACGTTACCCTCTTGCAAGTGAGGAACAGTGAGAATAACCTCCCTCCTCTCTTTCACCCCTTCTTCATGTTTCTGTCCAGAGCTTCACATCAATCTAATGCATGAAGCTGCAAGATTCTCCTCTGCTCTCATCTCTCTCTCCACATACCTTCAACACACACCCACACTTTAACACACAACACAAAAACACATGCACAAAGAACACACACACACAAACACATATGGTTTCCCTTCCTCCCTCCCACTGGAAGTTCTGTTCTCCTAATCATACTGCCCGAAATACCCTACATCCTCTCTTTCAAAACCTCATGTTCCCTCACCCCCACCTCCTTCCCTCCCTGCCTCCACAACACACACACACAAACACTCAGACACCAGACACACACCAGACCACAGACACACACAGACAAAACACAGACACAACAGACACACACACACAGACACACACACACACAGACACAGACACACACATAACACACACGTGATATGCATGCACACACAACATAATGCGCTGCAAACATACACACAATGCGCACACACACACACTCACACTGACATCATACAACACATGCACAAAACACCATGCAGTCGGCTGGGCTATAGGCAACGATTATTACCTTACCTTACCATGCACAGCACACACACACAAACACACCACACACACACACACACACACACACCACTTCACAAAACACACACAAACCGCAAACACACACACACATACAAACTCGCAAAAACACACACACACATACACACACAC
>JAMYXO010007261.1:0-12346 GCA_033310375.1 Conus canariensis
CTATACATGGAGACATACACAAGCATGCGTGCACATGGTCAAGTTCTATACATGGAGACATACACAGAGCAGTGCACATGGTCAAGTTCTATACATGGAGACATACACAGAGCAGTGCACATGGTCAAGTTCTATACATGGAGACATACACAGAGCAGTGCACATGGTCAAGTTCTATACATGGAGACATACACAGAGCAATGCACATGGTCAAGTTCTATACATGGAGACATACACAGAGCAGTGCACATGGTCAAGTTCTATACATGGAGACATACACAGAGCAGTGCACATTGTCAAGTTCTAGTCATGTAGACATACACAGAGCAGTGCACATGGTCAAGTTCTAATCATGTAGACATACACAGAGCAGTGCACATGGTCAAGTTCTAATCATGTGGACATACACAGAGCAGTGCACATGGTCAAGTTCTAATCATGTAGACATACACAGAGCAGTGCACATGGTCAAGTTCTAATCATGTAGACATACACAGAGCAGTGCACATGGTCAAGTCCTTTACATGCAGACATGCACAGAGCAGTGTAAATGACCAAGTTCTATACATGTAGACATGCACAGAGCAGTGTACATGACCAAGTTCTATACATGCAGACATACACAGAGCAGTGCACATGGTCAAGTTCTATACATGTAGACATACACAGAGCAGTGCACATGGTCAAGTTCTATACATGTAGATATACACAGAGCAGTGTACATGACCAAGTTCTACACAAGGAGACATTTACAGAGCAGTGCACATGGTCAAGTTCTATACATGTAGACATACACAGAGCAGTGCACATGGTGAAGTTCTATACATGGAGACATACACAGAGCAGTGCACACGGTCAAGTTCTTTACATGGAGACATACACAGAGCAGTGCACATGGTCAAGCTCTATACATGTAGACATACACAGAGCAGTGCACATGGTCAAGTTCTGATCACTGTAGCCCAGCTGACCACACTGTGCCTTTCCTGGGGCTGTCAAAGTCCAGCAAGGAACAAAGTCGCATCACAAAACTCGGCCCATGGAATAAAACACATCCAGAAAAGAAACGAACAATATGCAACTGTGACATGGTGGCCAACTACCTGTTGAGCTTACAAAGTAGGCTGTGTAAAGAGCACAGGGAGTAAAAAGCCACAAAAAGTATGTATGGGTTACATGGGCAAATGCAGGAGTGGACTGTAAGTATCCATTCTGGACAGCATTCACAAAGTTTTGCTAACTGCTCACAAAGTTTTGCTAACTGCCAGATAAAAAAAAAATCTGATACGTCTTATAAACTGCTGTAAAAAAAAATGTAGGTGTGCAGCCAGGAGCTCATATACACACACATATATTAATATATAGACGTGTGTATATATATATATGTGTGTGTGTACAACCACACAATGAAAAAGCAAACGAGCAAGTTTTTCTTTCCAACATTTTGGCTCTAGACCTTCCTCAGGGTCTTCTTTATTTAGGTACTACTGGAAAAATCAAACAGTTCTTAACTCTGCCTGTCTTTGATTATCGTTCAGTGAATTACAGCTGGCTGGCACAGGCCCCAAACACAGAATAAATCAAAATTTGCCAGTTAACAAAAGTGATCCAGTTTTAAACATTGCACCAATATAGACTCCATAGCCCATCCCCCTCCCCCAACATTCATACACAGAAACAAGCTCACACCCCAAAATATCCCCCCCCCCCCCAACATACACACACACACCTCCACAAATAAGGGGGTGGGGATACCATGTCGCAGATTAAATTGTCTATGAACATTTCAAAGGAATTCATCTCGCCTATGTGTAGTTCTTGTAAATTTCAAACGGTGTGTACAAGTAAGTAAGGTAATATATTTATAAAGTAAGTCACAACTAGAGTACTATTTTAAAGCAGGCTGACCACGTACATGCCTACTCCCGAAGAGGTGGAGCAGAGTACGGAGAGGGAGAAAGGGTAAAAGCATGCAAGTAGGGGAAGGGCTGGAGGCAGGAACGAAATTATCAAAAATTGGGAGAGGAGGGGGGGAAATTTTATGTGTGCAATTGTGTGCGCGCAAGCCATGTGTAAGGGAAGGATTGGGAGAGTGTAATCTCGGGTAACACAATACAAAAGGGGGAGGGAGGGGGGTGGGGAGCAAAGTTGTAAAGTGAGTGTGGGATCTAGAGGAGTGGTTAGGGAGGAAGCAAGAGTTGTCACCAACAGGTGTGTGCATAAAGGAATCCTATAGGAGCTGGTAGGGAGGAAGAAGAGTTGTCACCAACAGGTGTGTGCATAAAGGAATCCTATAGGAGGAGCTGGTAGGGAGGAAGAAGAGTTGTCACCAACAGGTGTGTGCATAAAGGGATCATATAGGAGCTGGTAGGGAGGAAGAAGAGTTGTCACCAACAGGTGTGTGCATAAAGGGATCATATAGGGAGCTGGTAGGGAGGAAGAAGGTCAAGAGTTGTCACCAACAGGTGTGTGCATAAAGGAATCCTATAGGAGGAGCTGGTAGGGAGGAAGAAGGTCAAGAGTTGTCACCAACAGGTGTGTGCATAAAGGAATCCTATAGGAGGAGCTGGTAGGGAGGAAGAAGGTCAAGAGTTGTCACCAACAGGTGTGTGCATAAAGGAATCCTATAGGAGGAGCTGGTAGGGAGGAAGAAGGTCAAGAGTTGTCACCAACAGGTGTGTACATAAAGGAATCCTATAGGAGGAGCTGGTAGGGAGGAAGAAGAGTTGTCACCAACAGGTGTGTACATAAAGGAATCATAACTAAGGAGGGCTGGTAGGGAGGAAGAAGAGAGTTGTCACCAACAGGTGTGTACATAAAGGAATCATATAGGAGGAGCTGGTAGGGAGAGAAGAAGAGTTGTCACCAAGAGGTGTGTGCATAAAGGAATCCTATAGGAGAGAGCTGGTTAGGGAGGAAGAAGGTCAAGAGTTGTCACCAACAGGTGTGTGCATAAGGAATCCTATAGGAGGAGCTGGTAGGGAGGAAGAAGGTCAAGCGCCTGGAGGAGAAGGTCTAAGAGAGGCTTGATGAAGGGTGTGGCGGGAGGGTAGATGAAGAAGATAGGGAGGGGGTAAAGGTGAAGGGAGAAAGTGGGGGTACTGTTTGAAGGGGAGGCTGGGGAGAAGGGAGGGTATGGGGAAGAGTCGGGTGACCAGTTGAGACCCTCTGGGTAAACAGTACGTCATTTGTTAAACCAGGAAGATTCACAGCGAAGGCCGTAATCATTGTCCTCTGAAATAACTTTTCCACAGCTATACATGTGAGATCATGAAGGGAGCGATTAGTCTGGTGGAAATATTTGGTTATATATATATATGTGTGTGTGTGTGTGTGTGTTGTGTATTACACTCAGACTGTTCCATATCTTTTGATCTCCCTTGAATCTTTGAATGGATCCTCAAGCATTGTAGGCTCAAAGACTGCCCCCTACACTTTATACTGTTTGCATAATGTTTAGTTTCTTAGCAACTTTTTTCCTCTTCACACTTTCGTTTTGTTTCATGTTTGTTGCGGCACAAAGTGTCGCAACTGCACAAAGTGTCGCATGCAACACTTTGTGCGAAAGTGCGACACTGTGGTAAGAACATTTGCATAAAGTGTCACACTTTGGAACATGCGACAGTTTGTGCCAGGAAAGCCCCTTACTGTGCTAGGGACCTAATGTGCACAACCCACAAATTTTGTTACCCATGAGATACATGTGGTTGCAATTAAAATATTCTCCAATTACAAGTAACATACACCCCCCCCTCTTCCCCCCACACACACTCTCCTCTGTCCTGATGCTACGCACGTGTTCAACTGTAAAGATCCAGAGTCCCTAGTGAGCCATGCAACAAACATAGGTCACTGGGAACTCTAGCGCTTTAAGAGTGGCATCAATGTACCAGATAAGTCTTGCGCAGGTACTGCGATTGTGTCACACTCATATACAATACATGTAATATACAGACTTACAAACAGTTAAGGACCAGTCAGAAAATCAGTATAGTTTTCTTCGGGGGGGGGGGGGGGGGGGGCGGCAGCAGCTTATGTAGCCAGGTGGATTAGCACAGGTCATAGCCAGGCAATTATTCTTGCACGTGCATATGCATTTTGCAACAGATTGACAGTTATTTTCTGTCAATCATAGATTTCGAACGAACGAATGAACCTCTCTGGCTCTCTATCTGCCTGTCTTACCTTCACTGTATCTCTCTTCACCTACCATCACTAACTTGCTCACTCATACATGTACAGAATAGTGTCATTGCGACACTTCGTGCTTGCGACACTTTGTGCTGGTAAGGCTGATCAAATTTTGTGCTGGTAAGGCTGATCAAACTGTCGCCAGTAAACTTTTGTGCTGTGTGACACTTTGTGCTGAGGAGGAGAGTAAAATTGAACACAAAGTGTTGCATTGCGACACTTGGTACAGTTGCAACACTTTGTGCCGCAACACATGTTACTACCCTTCGCTGGCTGCTTTTGGATTCTTTTTTGAACCCTTGGTGGTGAGAACACCACAGAGTTATGAACTGTTATGTGTGTCTCTATTTGACGCCAAGAGCACAGACGCAATCAGCCATATCTCCCTGACAAGTCCAATCCAGTGGATGAAAGGCCTAGGAGCAAGCAGTACCAATAGATCTGCCTCCAAGAGGGATTACGATGATTCCCTCATGCAGCTGTGAAGGGTTTTGTATCTATTATATATTTTCCTAATTTTATGTTCCCATTTTCTTCATCTTCAACTCCCTTCATAAGTTCAAATCTTTGCCAAGTCATTACTATGACGGAAGAATTGTTAGCCTGCACTTGTTTCTACCCCCCTATTTAATTGTTCAGCATTATATATTTGGTCAATCAGTGGGAGAGTGCATCTCTTAGGAGATCCAAGTAAAGGTTGTTCTGCACAATTCTTAGCCGCTGGCAATGCCTGGGGTTTTTATTGAACAGCAGAGCTGACCACTCAGAATGTTCCATACTCTTTGATCTCCCTTGCATCCTTGAATGGATCCTCAAGCATTGTAGGCTCAAAGATTGTCCCCTACACTTTATACTGTTAGCATGATGTTTTTAGTTTCTCAGCAACTTTTTACCTCTCCACACTTTCGTTTTTTGTTTCATTCTGCTACCCTTCGCTGGCTGCTTTGGGGGTGCTGTTGGTTTTTTTTTAACCCTTGGTGGTGAGAACACCAGAGTTATGGACTGTGGTGTGTCTCTATTTGACGCCAAGAGCACAGACACAATCAGCCGTGTCTCCCTGATGAGTCCAATCCAGCGGACGAACGGCTTAGGAGTAGGCAATACCAATAGATCTGCCTTCAAGAGGGATTATGATGGTTCCCTCATGCAGCTGGTGAAGGGTTTTCATATTTATTACATATTTTCTTAATTTTATGTTCCCATTTTCTTCATCTTCAACCCCCTTCTTAAGTACATATCTTTGCCAAGTCATTACTATGACAGAAGAATTGTTAGCCTGCACTTGTTTTCCCCCACTATTTAACTGTTCGGCATTATATATATATATATATATATATCACTGAAGTCACAAAAATTAATTGATTATAGTCATTACAACCATACTGGACCAAAAAGCCTGTATTTTTTCTAAACTGGTGCATTAAAAGTAAAGTCTGTAAGCTTTCATTTCCTATATCGCATGCGTAGGATATTTTCAGCACATGCTTACGAATACACAAAATGACTGACAATACCCATCTTGATCAAACAGTTGCCTTCTTTGTTCCACTCTGTCATTGTTGAGTTCTGTGCTAAATTGCCATTCTACGAAATTCAGACTTCTTCCCAATCGAAACCTTGTGAATGACTCCATTTATGCGATGAATACAGCTGAAAATGTATAGAAATTATCTGGTAGTCCGCTTCAACAGAGTACTTTTTAATCAAAAATCCTATCAAAAACTCATGTCTACAGCCAGGCAAGAGGAAAGCCAGTTGTGTTTTGTTCTAATCTTCAAAGTTCTCCGCTCGGACACAGTCTTGGAGAATCAAAATTCATATGAAAGGAGTGAAATGCGTACTATTTATTCACCATAGAATTAGTTCATGCTGTTAATTATTAAATCAATAGAGAAAAATGACAAACTTGTTAAATATGACACAAACTTGTTAAAAGTGAATTCATTCTGTCATTTGATCTAAAAAAAAAAAAACAGCAAAATTATCAAATGTGATTTGCTTCATTTTATTCCTTGAATTCTAAGATTTTTATCAATAGTAAATATGTTTGAATACTTTGTTCAGATAGCAAGCCAAAAAACACAGAAGCTGCGACAGCACAAATTTCTGTCAGTTCTGCCTCATGAAGCCAATTTTGCCTGCAGCACTGTGTTGCTGGCTTTGCTGTCTGCTTTTCTGCTATATATTTGAGGCGCTGTGAGTGAGTGCGCTGTTCTTGGTTTCGGAAGCAAAATAAAGGGGAAGAAACTCCATGTCATTTCTTCTGCGTTCTTTTTGGCTGTCTGTCATCCCTTGGTTCCTGAACCTACCATCATCTGACTGTCTTCGTGTGCACCCCCTACCACTCCACACCATCCATGGGAGTTTCTTGAACAAAGTCAGTTGAATGGTCTACAAAGGCAGAACACAACAGGCATTTACTCCGAGTCTGTGATGCACAATGTACACAGAAAACTGCAAGTGTGCACCCATATCTTGAGCATTACATAGACACAGAGTAAATGCCTGTATATATGCATGTAATGCTATGTGTATATGCATATCTAGTGCTCAATGTACACGTGTGAAGGCAATATTCTGTACGACGGAGAGTATTGCATACACACATACATGCCAAACATTACCTTTTCTTTGAGAGGGAGACTGAAAGATGCCCCACAGGGGTCAAGAGGCAATGCCATGGTAGGGGAGAAGGGACGGAGCCTCCTGAAGCTAAAGCTTTTTTCTATTAAATATCATAGCATGTTTTTCCCTCCTGAAGCTAAAGCTTTTTTCTATTAAATATCATAGCATGTTTTTCCCTCCTGAAGCTAAAGCATTTTTTCAATTAAATATCATAGCATGTTTTTCCCCAGTCACATGTCTGTGTAATGGGAATAGAAAGAGAAAGCATGCTTCTTATGGCTCCAAATTCAGTGTATCTATGCATCATACAATTACCAAATTTTCATTTATTTTGAAGCTTGAGACCACAGGCAGAAACACAAGATGTTTGCATGTATGTGTCTGCTTTTTACTTCAACATTGTGTACATCTGTTTTGACCCATCACTTTAATTAGTCTCTTTCTGAAATGTATCCTCAGTAAAATGTAGGTGATTGCATACATGTCTTTTCATTGTCAGATGATATTAGACACTTTAAAAAAAAAGAAAAAACAAACAAGCAAACACCTCCACACACAACTTATCATCCATGCAAGTGCTTCAAACCCACATCTGATTAATGCATATTTACATAAGTGAAAGACCCTAGTGGTACACAAAATTGTTTACAAAAATTTTGCAACCTGTGATTGTGAAATAACCATGGCAATTTCAGCAACATATGGACCATACAAGACAATTAACATTATCAAAGTTATTCATCTCAATACCTTTCTCCTGATAGAGCGAGGTCAACACTGAGCATTCAAACAAAAGATGATGCACAGAAATGTTTTCTCTGCAGACACAGGTAATGCCATGAGAATATTTAGTGTTCCATGTATTCAGCCTTAATGTATGAATTAATTCAACAATGTGCCTTGGGCACAATGGTAAAGTAGCCATTTTTTGACTAAAATTCTGCTTAGGTATGTACTTGTCCATAAACTGGATTAATTCACAAGAGGACAAATCTAAGGGATTGTTTAATAAATGTTCAATGTTTCTATTTGCTCCTTTTGCAAGACTGTCTGCTATTTCATTCCACTTTATACCACAGTGAGATGGGACCCAACAAAAGTCAATTCTTGTGCCTAGAGTTATAAAACAATGCAGTAAATGTTTCATTTAAAAAAGCAAATCTGCAAGTGTGCACCCATATATTAAGCATTACATAGACACAGAATGAATGCCTGTATATATGTGTGTAATGCTCTGTGTATATGCATATCTAGTGCTCAATGTACAAGTGTGTAGGCAATCTTCTGTATGACATAGAAAATTGCAAGTGTGCATCCATATTGAGCATTACATCAACACAGAGCAAATGCCTGTATATATGCGTGTAATGCTCTGCGTATGTACACATCTAGGGCTCAATGTACGTGTGTGTAGGCAATCTTCTGATGGACTTTGTAAGCATTACCTAGACACCCAGATGTAAACAGAGCATTACACACATGTACACTGGTATTTTACACACAAGCAAATATGCTGGCTCAATACATCATTGGTAAAACGGCTTTTTCTATGGAAAAAAAAGTCGTACAAAAAACCCCCAGAAAAACAGAGCACACACACACACAATAAGATATATCCAGAAAAGCAACTAAAAACAAAATGCAGTTACAGCATGGTGGCTCAATTGTATCTGATGCCTATAAATAAAGCTGTGCCAAGAGCATCTGAGTAAAAAATAGAAACATTTCAGTGCCACAAAAAATACATTTCTGCATGGTTAGTGTCCACTAAACATTTTATTCATTGATTGCCTGGTAACAAAGAAGATGGCACGTCGAACTGCTATAAGAACAAAAATACAAGAAAGAGGGACCATAAGAAAAAATTATGTAAGTTTCCACAAGAAAGACAGGAGAAGGGTCTATAAAGGCAGAAAACAACATATATCTAGTCTGTGTCTATGTAACACTTGAAGTACATTGTGTGTGTGTGTGTGTGTGTGTGTATCCATATGTGCAATGTACACAGAGCATTTTGCCCATGCACACACATATATGGATCAGTACATGGACTTGGGGTGAATGCATGCAAGTAATGCTTAGTGGATACGTGTATATAGGGCCCTTGGTGATGTGTGTATGCAATCTTCTATGTACCAATGTAGACAAGCTTATCATATACTCCGAGCATTGGATATCCACATGTACACAGAATTCAGCTTTCAACATACCATGGGGAAAATTGCTTTCCCCATGGAAACTACATTCAGGGAGTATTAGCAGCAGCTCTAACTGAAAAAAACCCCTGCCGCTACTACTTGATACTCACTTTGATAATATTTATTCCAAAGAGTAACAAGCAAGATGCTTTTTTTTCATCTGGCCCTTGTTCCTTTAGGGACTAAGAATACTAAAACAGAACACTTCACACAATGGAGAACCAATGTGTAATAAGAACAGTTATGATTCATATTAGTATCAAAATATACATGTATACACAATAAAAGCAGCTGTTACACACAGCTATGTCATATAATTCCAATGCGGTAAGAAGATACATGAAGCATCACCAAAATAGTATCGACACAGCCTTAGGAGGAATGAACAGCGATTCATGAGGCAATCAAGTTCAAGTGCACCAGTACATATTCATATTCAATGTTGTTGCTGATGATGCAAGGTTTTGAAGGCAGTAGGGAATAGAAGATACTGTTGTTTTTGAGGATGGAGAGAGAGAGAGTTCAAATATGCATTATTTACACAAAAAAGACAGAAAGGGAAAGCATAAAGTAAAAAAAAACAAACAATAAAAATGAGAAAAGGGAAAAAAACGAAAAAATGTTAGCCATCTTTTCACATCTAAGGACCCCACCCCACCCCCACCCCCATCAAGAACAAATGATTTTACAGAGCAGTAAGCTGGCTTACACTCAAACACTTGGTGAGTACATTAAACATCTTTCACAAACTGATATTTGCATAAACTTACATAGCCTGCACTATCGTTTACAGTATTGTAGTAAACCATTTTGAGACAGTACTTGAAAACAACCATCACTTTGGGAAAGCAAGTTTACATTGGTGATGATGTGCTAGTAACATGTGGATATGCAATGATGATATTAATTATTATGTGGATATGCATTGATAGTATTAATCATTCTGCATAGCTATTTAGCTAGTGAAAGTGTGCAAAATATTTAAACAATTTTCTATAACAAACATACTACGGTATTGCACTCCAGCCTTTTTTATGGGATAGCATTCTTCTTAAAACTGAAAGGCAGAGGAGTCAAGCTACGACTTTCTGTGGTCACTGAGGAGAAACAATCAGGTTTCGAAATACCGGTATCTGACCAGGAGTTATATGTTAGTGAGTTTTCTCCCCATTGGAGATTGTCTCCCCCTTGGTGACTATAAGCTTGCTGAAGGCTCATTTTGAGAAGCATTTATTATTCCCCATTCACCCACTCAAGTACATACTGTTAGTTAGGCAGAATTATCTATCACTGCAGATATGAATGCTTATCTCCCCCTCTTTCTTCAATCTAAGACATAAGAGCAAGCTTTGTTTATAACTATATATATATATATATATATATATAAAACAGAACTGAGAGAAAGCAAGTGCAGGCTAACAATTCCTCCATCGTTACATTAATGATTTGATGGGGAAAAAAGGCAGTGAGGGGGGTGGGGGGGGGGGTGGGTGGGGTGGTGGTGGAGGGGAATAAAGAGATTGAAAATGACAAGTCAGGGAAATATATTGTAAATATCAAATCCTTCATTAGCAGCCTATGGGGACTATTGTAACCCATCCTAATGACACAACTATTCATATTGCCTGCTCCTAGGCCTTTCGTCTGCGGGATCGGACTTGTCAGGAAAGCACGGCTGATTGTGTCTGTGCTCCCTTGGCATCATCAAATAAAGATATACTACAGTCTACAATTCTGTAGGTATTCTCACAACCAAAGGTTTCAAAAGGGAATCCAACAGCACCCCAAAAGCATTTTCTTTTTAAATGATAATCATTCACATGAAAATCCTTCACAAAATCAAACAATGCTCCATAGAATATACTTTCATTGATTTTTATATGTCAGTAACCCTACTAAGTTTTTTTTTAGCACTGTATGACATGAATGATCCTTTCTAAAACCAGACTGACTCTCACTTAATAGATTATACAACTTAAGATGATCATATTGTGTCTGTCTATGCGTTTTCTAATACTTGCAAGATAGAAATTGGTCTGTAATTGGGTGTTGGGAATGGTTACCAGATTTTACATGGGAACAACTTTTGCAACTTTGAACTGTGTTGGAGCTGATAGTTTGGAATATTACCATCAATTCCATCATATCTACAACGTTGTCTCCTTCAAATGAGATGAGGAATAGTAAACATCAGTTACAGAAAGAAAGGGTACCGACAGTTGGGAACACATAAGTATAGAACGTCACAAGAACACCCAAACAATTGTTTATCAAGAACGAAAGCACACATATTTTCATACTTAACGTCCAAATGACGTACGAATGGACAAAACTGTTGGAGCTGATAGTTTGGAATATTACCATCAATTCCATCATATCTACAACTTTTTCTCCTTCAAATGAGATGAGGAATAGTAAACAGCAGTTACAGAAAGAAAGGGTACTGACAGTTGGGAATGGACATTATTAGTATTGCAGGACATGGTTAATTTTTCTGGGTAATTCAGTTGAATACCATCCCACACACACACCCCGCACCTCTGGTGCACATTATATAGTCAGTTAATTTATTGCCGCTTCTTATCCTTGTTTTGATTGCTTGATACATACTGTGAATACACTTAATTTTCCTTTTATACCATTTTTTTTTTTTTAATCAATATAGGCCAAAGTAAATTTCGATTGATCGAGTCAAATGCCTTTCCAAAATCAATAAATGCTACGTAGTATAACTTACGATTACAAGAAAACTGCTTCTGAATCGGGGCAAGAAGGGTAAATATATGGTCTACAGTCGAGTATCCACGTTTAAATCCAGCTTGATGTTCACCGGTTAGGTTATTTTCTTCTACATATTCCTGAAGTCTTGAGATGATAATGGTACTAAATACATTGCTACTAATATCAGACAACGAGATACCTCGATAGTTGTTTACATTGTTCACATCACCTTTTTTTTAAAAAGTGGAAGAGTTACAGATTCGGCCAAGACTCGGGGGAAAAAAAACCCTTATGAGCAATGCATTGAAGAAATGACAAAAAAAAACTTTTGATTTTCACCGGAGCTTTTAAAAAATCCCAAAAAATTCCGTCAGGACTCAGCTTTACCCGACTTTAATTTTTTTAAATGCTACAAAACTTTATCTCTTGAAATTGGACGGTCCATGGGGTCATTTTCCGCATTTGGCAAAAAAAAAATAATTAATTGGAAATCTTTGTTTAGCAAGGACCCAAAATGTTTGGAACCCTTCATTAATGGGAAAGTTTTTTTGGGTTGTTTTCTTTCAGCGAATTTTTTTTCATGCAGTCCCAAAAACCTTTTGATTATGAAC
>JAMYXO010007262.1:0-12344 GCA_033310375.1 Conus canariensis
GCCTGGAGAGTCCTCCCTCAACACAGTCAACAAGCCTGAAGTGTCTCCCGCCCCTCCTTACCACAAGCCTGATCCTACCGTAGTTGATGAGCCTGAAGAGTCCTCCCTCAACCACAAGCCTGAAGAGTCTCTTCACCTTTCCTCAGTTGATAAGCCAAAAGAGTCCTTTCCCATCCACAGTGTACAAAGCCTGATGAGTCCTCCTTTCAGTACATTTAGCAAGTCTGAAGAGGTCTCGTGCAAATCATCATAGACAGCAGCTTATCTGGTGCCATCAAACCTTGTACTTCCCTCGTGCAGGACATCAAATGAAACACAGGACCTTTCAGAATTGTTTGCATTTATTTCACAATATTGGACATTGAACTATTAAACTCCAATGTCCAAAGTACAGCACCAAACTCTTCTGTTGTACTTACAAAGCCTAGCTGACTGCTGGGACTCTGAGATGGAGTTGATAACTAAAGGGTTGATGTATTAAACTGTGCAGAATATGGAGTTGATAGCTGGACAGAGTGATATATCAGACTGTGTGTAACATAGAGCTGATATTAGACTGTGCCAGAAAACGAATATATATCTGATGCATCAAACTGTGAAAAAGACAGAGTTGATACTGCAGAAAATGATGCATCAAACTGTGTAAAAGACAGTTGACACTCGAAAAACGATGCATCAAACTGTGCAAAAGATAGAGTTAATAGCTGCAGAGAATGATGCATCAAACTGTGCAAAAGACAGAGTTGATAGCTGCAGAGAATGATGCATCAAACTGTGCAAAAGACAGAGTTATAGCTGCAGAGAATGATGCATCAAACTGTGCAAAGACAGAGTTAATAGCTGCAGAGAATGATGCATCAAACTGTGCAAAGACAGAGTTAACAGCTCAAAACGATGCATCAAACTGTGCAAAGACAGAGTTGTAGCTGCAGAGAATGATGCATCAAACTGTGCAGAAAAGAGTTGATAGCTGCAGAGAATGATGCATCAAACTATGCAGAAGAAGAGTTGATAGCTGCAGAGAATGATGCATCAAACTGTGCAAAAGACAGAGTTAATAGCTGCATAGAATGATGCATCAAACTGTGCAAAGATAGAGTTAATAGCTGCAAGAATGATGCTACACTGTGCAGAAGATAGAGTTAGATAGCTGCAAGAATGATGCATCAAACTGTGCAGAAGATAGAGTTGATAGCTGCAGAGAATGATGCATCAAACTGTGCAAAAGACAGAGTTAATAGCTGCAAGAATGATGCATCAAACTGTGCAAAAGATAGAGTTAATAGCTGCAAGAATGATGCATCAAACTGTGCAGAAGATAGAGTTGATAGCTGCAGAAATGATGCATCAAACTGTGCAAAGATAGAGTTGACAGCTGCAGACAATGATGCATCAACTTGCAAAAAGCTGAGTGAGCAGAAGATAGAGTTGATAGCTGCAGAGAACGATGCATCAAACTGTGGAGAAGATGCAGTTGATAGTTTAGAGAATGATATAATGAGAATGTCATGATTACCAATATCGGCAGTCAGGAGTCATTCTGTGAATTATCACTGAGATCAGCCATCGCCAGCCTGGTCGAAGCTATCCCATTTCGGCCATCGTTATCTCAGTTTGGTTTGTTAATGGTTTTGTCTAAGTAGCAGGAGTCGTGGCTGTCTTGCAACAGAGAGTACAGTTGAAGAGCTCCGTCATCAGATGTTTGGGTCGGCCGTCTGTGGGCATAATGTGTACACTTTGACGAAAGTGTAATTGGAGAGGGCTGACTGTATTTTGAATCTGTTTTCCCAGTCACATGGCTGCAACAGGTCGTGTAGCATGTAGGCTATATACCAGACTGCAGGAAACTCGGAGGGGGTTTTGTTTACCAGATATCTAGCATGCATGACCTCCCGATTTGTGGATATGCCCAGCAAAGGTAAAAACAATTCGCGGATATTTCCAGGGAGTAAAGACTGAGGGGATGAATTTCTGACAGAACATCTGGAGTGAGATCACTATGGTGGTGTAGCCATACAACATTTTGTCTTTCTGGCAATCATGCAGTCTAAACCATTATAAAAACGTCACGTCTGACTGCCTCAGCTGCAAACAGTGGCAGATGGAGGTACCTGAGCAGCCCATGGTCTTTAAAGGCCTACTTTCTTCAGCCAAGCTTTCTTTGACATCAACAACCACATCTTGGAACAGGGCAAGTGGCAGTGGTGGCACATATAAGATGGTGCTTCGTGGACCTGCAAGACCTGAAGGCCAGAACTCGGTCTTTTCAGGCTCTTGTGAAAGATTTTCACCGTGCAGATGACTCTGCCCTTTAAACTCACAGAAAAAAAAAACAGCTTGCACAAGCTGGCTGACTGCTTTCCTCAGCTGCCTTTTCTTTTCGTTTCACCGTCGGCCTACAAAAGACAGGACGCAATATTTCGGTCAGGACCAGGCCTCAGACTGCCTAAATCAATCGATGTGATCAAACACATGACAATCAATTGTCTGTGTGAATCACGGAAATGGGTGAGGAGATGGAGGGCACCGAAAAGATCAGAACATTTGGCGGACTTTGGACAGATGGATGGAATGGACGAATATGTATTGACCTTGAAGGCCAAGGTACAGTCTACCAAGCAGTTGTTGCCTGTCTGTGAGAGCTGGGCATCGTGTGACAGGCAGCTGGAATCCTTTGACCAGTTCTGTTTCTACTGTGTCCACATGGTCGTGGGCATCTCATGAGAGGATCCAATCTCCAACACAGAAACACGTTGGCGCTGAGTCTTCTGGCATCTAGCCTCTCCTGATGCAGGCTCAGCTGCCATGGGTCGGACATGTGGACAGGGTGGAAGACAGTGTCCCCCCAGACGTGTCTTTCCTCTGAGCCAGCCTCAGATGGAGGAAACCTGGCGGTCCACCAAGGTCCTTCAAGTACAATCTGAAGGTGTGCACCATTCGGACTGCTGGGTGAGAGTCCCTGGCTTCAAACTGCATTGTTCATCACTTAGCTGTCAATGGTGTGCATGCTTTTGATCAACATCAGCTGAGGCATCTTGATATGAAGGGCAATACCCACAGGGAGAGGAGACCGGCTGTTTTTGCCCTTCAGATCTGGGCTGTGATTGCATCATTCGCGTCTCTGACATTCAGTCGCCAGTGTTCCGTCATTATAATCCTGATTGTGTATGGGTGGGTTGATTGTATATGGCTGAATGCATGGATGGATGGATGGATGGATGGTGAGATGGATCGATGGATGGACTTTTATGCGCATTTTCTTTACATTTGTATGACGGGAAGTGTATTTAGCAATGAATGAAACTCATCATAACCATGCTATGTTTCAGGCTGATAAAGAGACTTCAAAGTATGGTAAGTGAGGACTAACACGTGCACATAAATAAGCTGTAAGGGACATCACCAAATAGTTGATTAATTAATTAATTAAATACTTGATTAATTAATTGAATTGTCAAATGAATTATTGAATAATTAAATACACAAATAAATAAGTACGTAAATAGATGAATAGATACATATATAAATAAAACAGTTGTTGGACCGCTTAGATGGCAGTAGTTCATTTCTTGGAAAAGCGACATCAAGTACAGTAGGTAAGGTAAGGATGCGTGAGAAAGGCAGGGACAGTGCTGCACTGGTGTCTGCAGGATGTATGAGAAGGGCAGGGACAGTGCTGCACTGGGTGCCTGCAGGATGTATGAGAAGGGCAGGGACAGTGCTGCACTGGGTGCCTGCAGGATGTATGGAGGGCAGGAATGCTGATGGTGTCTGAGAGTATGAGAAGGCAGGGACAGTGCTGCACTGGGTGCCTGCAGGATGTATGAGAAGGGCAGGGACAGTGCTGCACTGGGTGTCTGCAGGATGTGTGAGAAGGGCAGGGACAGTGCTGCACTGGGTGTCTGCAGATGTGTGAGAAGGGCAGGGACAGTGCTGCACTGGGTGCCTGCAGGATGTGTGAGAAGGGCAGGGACAGTGCTGCACTGGGTGCCTGCAGGATGTGTGAGAAGGGCAGGGACAGTGCTGCACTGGGTTCTGCAGGATGTGTGAGAAGGGCAGGGACAGTGCTGCACTGGGTGCCTGCAGGATGTGTGAGAAGGGCAGGGACAGTGCTGCACTGGGTGCCTGCAGGATGTGTGAGAAGGGCAGGGACAGTGCTGCACTGGGTGCCTGCAGGATGTATGAGAAGGGCAGGGACAGTGCTGCACTGGGTGTCTGCAGGATGTATGAGAAGGGCAGGGACAGTGCTGCACTGGGTGTCTGCAGGATGTGTGAGAAGGGCAGGGACAGTGCTGCACTGGGTGTCTGCAGGATGTGTGAGAAGGGCAGGGACAGTGCTGCACTGGGTGTCTGCAGATGGAGTGTTCTGGTGAAGGTATGGCTGTCGTAATAAACGGCTGTCTCGGGACAGAAAGTAACGAGGCGGAGCGAGTGTGAAAATGTATGTGAGAAAGTGATGTACGCGCATCACCTACTCCTACACATTTTCACACGTGCATCACTCTCTCACGCACATTTTCTCAATTTCTAGCAGGGACATGTAGTGACCGCGACAAATAGTGACCGCTCACAGAGCGACCGGTTTGGAGATGTCAGCTTGTGGAGTCTCGCCAATCGACATAACGAAAGACAGGAATGAAGAGAGATACTGGAGTTTGGGGGGGGGGGGGAGAGCAAGAGAGAGAGAGAGAGAGAGAGAGAGGGAGAGAGAGAGAGATCATTTGAACTAGCCCATTTTATTCACTCTCATAATCATAATTTGTGCCTTTCATATTTAAACATTGAACAAAACCAAATATTGTGATGGATACCATACCACACTGGCTTTGGTAATGATCAAGTAGAAGTCAACAATTTGACAGTTATCGTTATATTCAATTTCCCATTGTCATGCAGAAAAATGACCGTAAAGCTTATTTGAAAGAGACTTTATTTCAATTAGACATTTAGTTCTCCTCAAAGGACTAATTTGGCACAACAACTAGCCATTTAAATCTCCACAAAGTCTAGACTTATATTCATCCCGTTGACCTATTTCAAACTTACGACCAATTGCCCATTGAAAAGCACAGAAATAAGGATTATACGGCTCACCTGAAAGATATTTCTTTAAAGTAGTTACGGCCACTAAACATTTAGGTCTCGTTGCAAAGCGAGATGACTGCAGGCGGAAATCTAAACAAATCTTAAATAAATGTTAGCGAATCGCCCAGAGAACGTGGACAAACGAGTCACAAGACGAAACACAACGCGTTTCTTCATCGGGTGAGACATAAACGAATAAAACAACGAAAATTCACTTAGCTTTGATCGCTTCAGATCACTTCACAGGGTTCAGCGCAAGGAAGAAGGCGTTGAATTTAGGTCTCGTCAAAAGACTACTTCAGACTGTGGACCTAGATGAGCTTAACTGTCAGATTTTCATGAAATTCATCATGGAGTAATGGCCTTAACGTCAAGTGTATCTGTCTTAGTGATGTTACTATCATTTTGACTGAGCCAATTACAGACTTACTTTTTTTTCAAAGCACCCAACGTGCTATTCCAGTTGTACTTTGACCACTTTGATATTGTACTTTGACCACTTTGATATTGTACTTTGACCACTTTGATATTGTACTTTGACCACTTTAAAATGCCCATCTTTGATCCCCCTGACCCCCAGCCCTTCCTCCCGCTCTTCTCTTAAATTACATTGTCCAGTCTCCCCCTCTCTTTTTTTCGCCACCCCAAATTTTGTTTAAATTACATTCAATTGGAGCAGTTCCAAATCAAGGTTGAACCGATCAGCGTATGTGTGATGGAACATCACTCAAAAGTTCCTAAAGAGCCTGCAAAATTAAAAGGGGGGCAGAAAGCACAACATATGACAACAGTATATCCATATTTACAAAATTACGTCCCGGAGTTTTGTCATAAAAAGGTTACCCGCAGAATGTATTTATCTAAAGCAGCAAAATTAAACATTTGCTGATTGCCGTTTCAGGATCATGTGCTAAAATAAATTTATTTACAGAAAATAAGTATCAGACAGAGAAAAGGGTATCAGACAGAGATAAGTATCAGACAGAGATAAGTATCAGACCTTTTCTTTCGTAATGACCAACTGATTTTAAAAAATTATTATCATAGAAAACATCCAAAAGGAAAAAAAGATTCTTTGAATAAGATTCACATTTTTTCTAAAAACGGTGTGGTGTGTGTGTGTGTGTGGTGTGTGTGTGTGTGTGTGTGTGTGTGTGTGTTTGTGCAGACGGGACCTTGGAAACGACACCTGCAAACTGTACTGGGATATGAGATGGGGAAATACAGGCTGTTTCTTTGCTCGTGTGGATTAAAAGGGAGTAACATACACGCCTGCCATTTGAAATACAAAGTCTCCTTTTTTTTTTAGAACGGGAAATACAAATTACACTATAACTGATGTCTTTTCTACAGAATATTGTTAGTGGCGAAACCCGGTCAGAGGTCAAAAAATTTCTGATTTTCTAAAAATGGCTTAAATGTTCAAAAAACCTTTTTCTTGATATGATTCTTTGTTGTGACATTTCACATTGCTGGGTTTTCCGCGATTTCTAAAACACTGCCCTTTTTCCTTTCTTCCTTGATAGCGTATTAGTACGGGCAGCGAAGCCCTCGTTATGCCCCATGAACCATCATCTGGTTTCAGATTTTAGAGCGATTTCTTTGCGGTGTTGAATGTTCAACCTGCAAACCGGGAGTGGATCTGATCGACCAATAAACACTTTCAGGGCACGTCTTTGTCGACCGAGTTTTTTTTTGGGCTGTGTGCGGTGATGAATGTAGGATAGATGCGTGTGTGAGTGTGCATTGTGTTCCTTGTTTGTGATCCTATTAAACTGAACTTACTGGTACATTGTGCCATGACAGAATTTTGAAGTAATGTTTGTACAAGGAATTCATTTTCGGCTTCCTAAAGTTAATGCGCCAAAAATTTGGATATTCATCACCTGAGTAGAGCTCAAAGCTAACAAGCGACTTATGTGCTGCTTACTTCCTTACAAAATAGACACCACAAACGCGTTTGGCCTTCTCCAGGCGAACAAATAAAATTAGAAAATTAAAAACCAAGGGCAAACAGCATACGTCTAGATAAACAGACACGGGGGACGCATTTCAATTTGTTGGGCTTCTTTTCCCGCGGGACAGTCCCCACTTTGCCCCCCCACCCCCACATCCTTCCTTTTTTCTCCCCCCAAAATTTGGGGCTTTGGAAACAGGCTGCCCCGCCCGTGTCTAATTTTTAGATTGTTTTTCCCGAACTTCCAGATTTAGGCCCCAAAAAAAAATAATTATTTTTTCTTTTTCCCCAAATCCCAAAAAAAAGTTTTTTCCCCCAAAAAATTTAAAAAAAAAAAAAAGGGCCAGCCCAAGGCAAAAAAAACTGGGATAAAATTTTTAAAATATGTTGTTGTTGTTGCAGTTGTTTTTTTTTACTTCACATCGTTTCATCAATTTAAGGGAAAATTTTCCAAAAACCTTTTCCCTAACACAAACATTCCCCCGTCAAACTTTTTTATTTTTAAATATGTGTTTTTCCCGGTTTAACGTTTTAAAAAAATTTTCAGTTAACAGGAAACAAGGGAAACAAAAGGACTTGCCAAGTTTTCATAAACTAATGGGTACCCCCAACTGTCAGTGATCGAACCCTCCATCCACCTTTTTTTAGGGAAAACCCCAAAACCCCCAAAAACCCCAGTACTTTTTGGTTCCCATTTTAAGGGGGGAAAAAGTTCCCTTTCCCCCCCCCCCAACACCCTTTTTGGGAAAACAACAAATCTATTAAAATTTTTCTGAATTTTACACAAATATACTCTTTTTTTTTACTGGCCAAAAATTTCTTAAACAAAAACCCTTTGGGGTCCCCCGGGGTGAAAGGCACAGTTTCCCCAAAGCCACACAACCCCCTGACCACAAATGACCGGCCCCCTGGGTCAAAGCACCCCGTCGTCACTAGTGGACCCCGAACAATGTGGACACCCACTTTAGAGCCCGGTTTGTCAAACAGCCCCCTATTGGGGCCCCGGAAAGCCCCCCCCGTGGGATGAGGGGGAAAGCCGAAAAACGACACAAACCCCTCACACGGCGCTCCCTTTTCCCCCAGATTTACTGCCCCCCCCCCCCCCCCCACCCCCCCCCCCACCCGCCAACCCCCCCTGAAATTTCCCCAAAAAGAATTTTTGGCTGTCTGGAAAAAATTTTAAAAAGATCGATTTTTTGATCCGGGAGAAAAACACAAACTCACGGCCAGGAAAAAAATAAACGGTTTTGGTTAGGGGTTTGGGGGGGAATGGGGGGGTTTAGGGATTTTAGGGAATTTTACCCGCCGAAAACAAATATCATCTTTAAACCCCCTTTTCCTTTTCCCTTTTGGTTTTTTAAAACTCCCTAGATTAAACCCGTTTTAAATTCACTCCCAAAACCCTGCATGGGGTCAAAACACCAAAACATTTTTAGTTTTTACCAAAAGGGGGTTTCACTTCGGGGGGACCAAAAACCCTAAAAACCCTATTAACAAAATTTTCTAAAATGTCGAAAACCACATTCCAAAATGAAAATTTTTAGCCAAGGGAAAAATGAATTAAAAGACCTAAATTTTAGAAAACTTCAAGAAGGGGCGAACCGGTGGGGGCAACCCCAATTTTTTGCAATTTTCCCGAACATAAAAATAAACCCCAAAAAGGGTTTCAAATTCCGGGGTGGTCCTATTTTGAAATAGCCTACCTGAAAGTTGGCTGGTTTCCATTATCAATCCCGTGAGTGGTGTTTTGTGTGGGGTGGTGTGTTTTTGTTTTTGTGTGGTTTTGTGTCCTTTTGTTTTGTCTTCTGGCTTTTCTGCTTTTCAGTTCCCGTCTTTTGACCCGGTTTCACCTTGGCGGGGGGGATATTTTTTTGGGGGGGGGGGTTTTGGGGGGGTTTTTTTGGGGGTTTTTGGGGTTTTTTTTTGTGGGGGGGGGGGTTGGGGGGGCCCCCCCCGGGGGGGGGGGGGGGGGTTTTTTTGGGAAAAAATTTTGTTTTTTGGGGGGGGTTTTTTTTTGGGGGTTTTTGGGGCGGGGGGTGTTTGGGGTTTTTTTGGGGGGGGGTTTTTTTTTTCCCCTTTGGGGGATTTTTGTGGGGTTTTTTTTTGGGGGTTTTTGGGGGTGGGGTTTTGTTGGTTGGGGGGTTGTTTGGGGGTTTTTTTTGTTTTGGGGTGTGGGGGGGGGGGTGGTTTTTTTGTGTTTTTTTGGGGTGGGGGGTGGGTGTGTTTTTTTTCCCCCCTTTTTTCGGGGGGGGGGCCCCCCCTTTTCCCCCCAAAAAAAAACCCCCCCGGGGGGGGGGCCCCCCCAAAAAAACCCCCCAAAAAAGGGGGGGGGGCGCCCCCCCCCCCCTTTTTAAAAAGGGGGTTTTTTAAAAAAAAAGGGGGGGGGGGGCCCCAAAGGGCCGGGGAAGGGGGGGTTGGGGGGTGGGGCCCCCCCAAAAAAACCCCCAAAACCCCCCCCAAAAAACCCCCCCCAAACCCCCCAAACCCCCAAAAAAATTTGAAAAAAAACCTTTTTTTTGGGGGCCCCCCCCTTTTTTTTTCCCCCCCCCAAAAAAAACCAAAAAACCCCCCAAAAACCCCCCGGGAAGGGAAAACCCCCGGGGGGGGGGGTTTTTTTTTAAGGGTTTTTGGGGTTTTTTTTTTTTTTTTACCCCCCGGGGGTTTTTTTTTTAAAAAAAAATCCCAATTTTTGGGGGGTTTTGGGGTTTTAAAAACCAAAAAAAAAACCCCAAAAAATTTTGGGGGTTTTTTAAAAAACCCCCCCTTAAATCCCAAAAGGCATTTTTTTTAAAAAAAATTTAAAAAACCTTTGGAAAAAAAAAAATTTTTAAAAAAAAAAAAAACCCCCCCCCCCCCAAAAAAAAACAAAAACCCCAACACAACCCCCAAAAAGCTTTCCCCAAAAAGGGGCCCCCAAAAACCCCCCAAAAACCCCTGTGTCTGTCTGTTGTGTTTAGGGACAACCCCACACACACACACACCCCCCACACACACCACACCCCCACACACACACCACGCACGCCCCCGTTTTCCCGCGGCGCCCCCCCGACCCACTCCCCCCCAAAAACCCCCCCCACCCCCACACACACAAACCGCAAAGCAACGGCCCCCGGGGAGCCGCCCGCCCCCCGCTGCGCAACACCCCCCCACACACACAAAAATAAAACTTTTAGCACCGCAAGTTTTCGCCGCCCTAAAACCCAAAAACGTGCGCCCCCCCCGGGGCCGCACCCATAGCCAAATTTGGTAAAAGGGGGCACCTTGAAGGGATTCCCCCCAGGCGAAGAAAATTTTTGCACGTAAGTGTTGCCCCTCATAAAATGCTAACGTCCCTGTTGCTGAAAAATTTATATACACAGGGATTTTATTAAAAAAAAGCCCACATCAGCCTGACAGAACAAAAACGCAATTGCAAACATTTTTAGGGGAAACTTTTACGCCCCAAGCATCCCGGAAACAAAACTAATAAAAACCCCCAAGACACAGACATTGAAGTAAACTTACGTTGAGGGCCCCCTGGTTTTTTGGTGGTATGTGGGTGGTGAGGTTTGTGTGGTGGTGGGGTTTTTTGTGTGTGTGTGTGTGTGTAGTTTTTTGTTGCACGCGCGCCAAAACCGGTGGTTTTTTGTTTTAATTTTTTTCTAATTTACGAGTAAAATATCTTTAAAAAATCACCAATTTTTTTGACTTAAAGGGCACTGCTAAAAGGGATCTATTTTTGGAAAACAAACATCACCCCCCCGGGTGAACCCCCCGTAGAGCCCCGGTCATTTATAAAGACATGCACAATGACTTTGGTCCGGGCCCTGATGACACGTTTTCAGACACAGGTATTTTATACAACATATTTGCCCCCACTTTAAAAAACTATGCACACATACTTTAAAAAAACAAACAGCCCTAAAAACACGCCCCCCACAACCCCCCCACACACACACAAAACACATACCCCAAAACCACACACCCCCCACACACACCATCACACAAAACGCCCCAAAAACAAAACACCACACACACATACAAACGCACACGCCCCACAACAACCCCACACACAAACAACACACCAACACACGTCAGCGCCGCGCAACGTTTGGGGCCCCAACTTGGACAGGGGTCATGGGGAGCGATCGAGCCCTAAGCCCCAAAATTTAAACAAACAACCACCCTTTATCGCCTTTTTAAACCCCCCTGGGGTACAGGCCGGGGGCCAAACCCAAGGAAACCCCCAGGGCCCCTCTCTGTCCCCCCCGGGCCCAATTTTTCCCCCTTTAGGTTCCAATCATCCCCCCTGTTCCTGATGTCTTGCTTCCAAAAAGGCCCTGCGCCAAAGGGGTTCCCCTTTTTGGCCTTTTTTTTACCTCTTTTTTGTTATTCCCTTTTGGGGTTTTCCCTGTTAAAGGGGATTGTTTTTGGTAATTTTTGCTTGCCAAGGCTTTCCCCCAAACCTAGATCCAATCCGAAAAAAACGTCGTTTTCCTTAATTTAATTTTTTGTTTCCCGCGGGCGGGCCTGGTTTGTTCTCTCCCATGGAGCCCCCTTTTTGTTGGCCCGGAAAGGTGTCCCAGCCCCCTTTTGGAAAGCGGGAAATCCCTTTCCGGGAGGGCGTTTATGGGTTTAAAACCTGCAGTTTTTGGGTTGGGCCCCACTGGGAGGTTCAGGGTTTCTGCCCCTGCCAAAAATAGTAAAAATGCTTTGATGTTTTTGGGGAATTGAAGGGGCCTGATTTTGCGTTTTACCCCCCGGGCAAATTACCTTTTGGGGTCTCCCCCTATGTTCCGTAAAAAATTTTTTGAACCGCTTTGCCCTTGGCCCCTTTTCCCAATTTTCCCTTTCCTTTTACGTCGGGGAAACCCGGTGCCCTCCGGGTTGTTGCACGGTTTTTGCACACCCAAGCCCGCATCCAACACACACACACACACAACCCCACAAACACACACAAACTTTACACACACACACACAACACTCCCAAAAACCCACACACACCCACACCACCAAAACAACACAACACACCACACTAATAAAAACCACACACACAAACACACAACACACAACTTTAGTACGCCGGGGACAAAAACAAAACCCACACAACACACACACACACACAACCAAAAACACAAAAAACACACACACATACAACGGCCCCGGGACCCCAAAAACAAAACACACACAAACACACACCACACCCCCAAACACACAACACCACGCAAAACATAAACCCCACACCAAAACACACCAAAACACACCAAAACACAACACACCCGCGCCAAACACAAAACAAACCCAAAACCCAAATAACAAACAA
>JAMYXO010000725.1:0-12500 GCA_033310375.1 Conus canariensis
TGACAAAATCTTTTTCCAAGGGAAGTAATTGTTGACAAAGACCAAGTATGCTTTCTTCTTGTATTTCTTAAGAGAACACAAAACCCACCAAATTCCAACGTTTACTTCTGTAAAGAAAAATAGGTCTTTATGAACAAATAGAGGTGTGTTGTATTCGGGAGTAGATGGAATTTGTGACACTGTACATGATCAGTATAAAGCTTGTGGTGGTGGTTGAAATGATGGCACTGTTGCTCATTCCATACGGTATGAACATTGGTGTTTGATTGAAGTCACTATGAATGCACTGGGAAACGTCATGAGATTGTCCGGGCTACGTTGTAACAGGCAGCTGAGCAGGAACACTGAGAGTGTCACCGTCTGATGACGCTGACCTTTCTGGAACTGCTTGCAGTTTGTCCTGGAACCTGCACTGTCGTCCGATTGGAAGACTTCATCAGTCTGTCTTCGCCTGCACTGCCTACCACTCCACACCATCACAACGACATGGGTGCACACTTTACCACCTGCCTACAACTCCAATAGCTGCTTTAGGTTGTTTTTGGTTTTGGTTTTGTCTTTGTGCGTAATGCCGCTGACATACATGAACAACCAGACAGACAGACGCAGGGAGAAATCATAAGGCTCATTGCTGAGGGACTGGCATTGGTAATAATAATGATAATAATTAATTTCAAAGTGAGATGACTGCAGGTGGACATTTGAAACGAACCTAACAGAAAAAAAAGTCTTCCGCCAGATAAAAGGGAGCTAAACAAAGAAGACAAAACCATGACGCGTTTCGACCTCTGTGCTCTTCTTTCAGGCCAGACAAACAACATTGCAGATAATGAACACGAAAAAGGAACAATCGCTTCTCTCCTCCAATTGAGCGCCAAATGATCATAATGCAGAAATCGACGAAAATGATATGTCAGACACGTATGATTTATGTACAGTGCCTTTTTCAATGATGATTGCTCAAAGCCAGAGTCATAAGAAACGCTCGTGCAGAAAAACAGATGTCATTAAGAAAGGAATCACCCTCACAAACAGGTTTAAAGCCTACATACTCAATGTCCAGACCCTCTAACAAATGGAACCAAAGCATTTCGTCACAGAGCACGCGCTTTTCTATATATGTAATTATTTATGAGGATTCAGTTCATCGGTGGCATAATGAACTGTTTGGACCAACAGTTTTGTCATCCTTCCAGGGTAGGAGAGAGAGAGAGAGAGAGAGAGAGAGAGAGAGAGAGAGAGAGAGAGAGAGAGAGAGAGAGAGAGAGAGAGAGAGAAGTGGGAGGGGAAGAAATCTGCACTGCAATCACACCAATCACCAGTATAAACTACCCATACATGTACTTTAAACTACAGTCACACCAATATCTACCACTGTACTTTAAACTACAGTCACACCAATATCTACCACTGTACTTTAAACTACAGTCACACCAATATCTACCACTGTACTTTAAACTACAGTCACACCAATATCTACCACTGTACTTTAAACTACAGTCACACCAATATCTGCCACTGTACTTTAAACTACAGTCACACCAATATCTACCACGTACTTAAACTACAGTCCACACACACACACAACTACACACACACACAACACACACACCACACACACACACACACGGAGAAAGTGGAATGAGTTCGCGCGCGCTCGCACACGTAACGTGGCAGTATGTTCAAACGCACTCTTATTGCTTTCTTATATTTCTGTCGCTTTCACTGTCAAAGACTTTCGTAGAGTGTTTACCGTCATATCCATAACAGCAACTGTGATTAGATTGGTATCAAACACACAGGACTGGCGAAGTTGGTTTTAATAGGAGCCATGCCATAGATCATACTTCAGTCCTGCTCAGCCTTTCTTTTTTTAGTTTTTATGTGTTTGGTTTTTGTTTAGCAATATTCCTCGTAGTTAATGCTTTCTTTTTCTTTAAAAATGTTATAACTTCTGATTAATTTTGGTTTCTAATTTGAAAAGAAATCCAAAATGGGGCAGGAAACGTAAACAGTAATTAAAACAATACGTACAGCATCTCTTGCTCCTTTTTGAACTAAACCCACCACCATCACTTTCAAAGGAAACAATTACAAAGAAATCTTGCTGTATGTTCCGACGAACAGACCGGCACCAACATATGCAGCTACGCGCGCGCATACACATAGAGAAACAGACACACATTCATGCATGCACGCACGCACGCATGCATGAACGTGTTCGGAGGGAAAGCAGTGTACTCGGCATTATCTTCGCCTTCCCACGAAAAGGAAAAAACAAACAAACAAGCACACTCACAAAGCGAAAAATTTGCGCTGCCGACGGTAGGGGGCGAGAGCTTGAGGTCGACCTGTTCCCATTGAACCGTGGTGTTATTTCTATGACAGAATAGCCAGTCGTCCTCCTCCCGATGGGAGAAAAAAACTCGGGGAGAAACCAGCGGAACAAGATGTACGTTGTGTGGTCTGCCAGTTAGGTCAGACGAGATAAACGGGAGGCGAATACAGCATACTGTTGTTGCCCACGAAGAGAACAAACAAGCAACCAAAAACATTCTCTTGTTGAGCGTCTTCTTCTTTCTTTCTTCTTCTTCTTGAAAAACTCCTGTTTTTCTTTGTCCATCTTCTATCATTTTTCCTATACTTTACTGTTTAAAAATTCAGTTTATGTCTTTGTATCCTTTTCTGGAGTTGCTTTGTTTTCTCTCTCTCTCTCTCTCTCTCTCCTCTCTCTCTCTCTCTCTCTCTCTCTCCTCTCTCTCTCTCTCTCTCTCTCTCTTCAAACTTGCTCGTGTCCGTCTTTCATTCTCTCTGTACTTCATTGACCATTTCTATGTTCATGTCTTGTCAATTTTTGCGTTGTTTTGTTGTCTATTTCTCTCTTTATTGAAAACATCCTCATCGTGTCTCCCTTTCATTCTTTCTGTACTCTTCTTGTTGTTGTTGTTGTCGAAAATTTCTGTGTTTGTCTTTGGCAACCTCGACCCAGCAGACCTGGAGACAGCAGCTTCAGACCGGGTCAGCTGGCGGTCCACCGTCAAGGCCGGCATCAAGCAAGCAGAGCAGAGCAGAGGAGAGAGGCCCAGTGGGAAGAACGGAGGCGCCGCAGACGGGCAAAGAATGGCGTCGGCACCCACAGACACTGATGACGGAGACTTCACCTGCAGCACAACACCATTGTCTCTCCAGACAGACGGATGGCAACTTTGTGTCAATTGTGCCTTGTTTCGGTGTGCACTTCTTTCTTTTTGTTGGTTGATGTTTGTCTTTTTTTATCTATCGATCTTTCCTTCTTTCTTCCTGTCTTCCAGTCTTCTTTACTCCCTTTCTTTCGTTCTTTCTTCCTGTGTATCCTGTTTTCTCTCCTTTTTTTTCTTCTTCTGCCCCCCCCCCCCCCCCCCACCTCCCCACTCCCACACACAAACTTTCAAATTTTGCTTTTCTATTCCTTTGTTCATTTCTCTTTGTTCTTCTTTTTAAAACAGTCCGTTTCGTCATTATTTCCTATTTTTGCTGGATCGTCTTTTTGTCCATGTTGCTGTTGTTGGTTGCTGTCATTTCGTAATCCCTCTCGCTGCTTTCTTCTGTCTATCTCTGTTTGTCTCATTCTTTTGTCTGTCTCGTGCTGTGCTCTTGTGTCGTTTTGTGTGTGTCTGTCTGTTGTCTGTTGTCTGTTGTGTGTTGTTGTGTCGTGTGTTTGTGTGTGTGTGTTGTGTGTGTGTGTGTGTGTGTGTGTGTGTGTGTGTGGTGTGTGTGTGTGTGTGTGTGTGTGTGTGGTGTGGTGTGTGGTGTGTGTGTGGTGTGTGTGTGTGTGTGTGTGTGGTGTGTGTGTGTGTGTGTGTGTGTGTGTGTGTGTGTTCTTTTTGTCACGTTGTCTGGGATATTGCTTTTGACCAATTCCCTTCTTAATTAGTGAAATGCCATTAAAGAGTGCTGAAGATGTCTTATGTGTCATGTCAATCAGTGATTACGGGACCTAATTGTCATCTTAACTTATTCTTGACGTTTTTTCTGACAAGATAACAATAATAGTGTGTGTGTGTGTGTGTGTGTGTGTGTTGTGTGTGTGTGTGTGTGTGGTGTGTGTGTGTGTGTGTGTGGTGTGTAATGTGTGTGTAGTTGTAGGTGTGGTGTATATGTGTGAGTGTGGGTGTCAGCAACACGGTGCCGCAGACCAAACGGGCCTGGCGAAGCAGGAACTGACACAAGTTTGTGCTTTCTGTAGTAGCTTCCGTGTTCTCTGCTTCGCCGTCCGTTCAAAGCATTCCAACATATTCATAGACTATGGATGACAACTTCAGAACCCAAGGAATAATATGAAACATGTCACACTGGATAACGTTGTCGCTGTAAGACATTGTTGGTGATTAAAATCGGAGAATGAACCCGCAGTGAACGAGTTTGTGTCCAATGTTTCTCTATTGCGATGAGGAACACCAAACAGCATGAACTCTTTTTGTCATGACTGAACAGCAGGCGTTTCAGTCTGTTCACACCTGTAGATGTGATTCTCCAAGACTGTATCTGAGCGGAGAACTTGGTCTTTGAAAAGAAGTACCAAACACAACTGGCTTTCCTCCTCGCCTGGCTGTCGACATTAGCTCTGGAAAAAATACTCTGTGGAAACGGACCAATAATGTCTATACATTTTCAGTTGTATTTATCATGGACATGGAGTCATCAACAACATGTCGATCGGGAAGTCTGAATTTCGTAGAGTGACAATTAGCGCACAACTCCAACAATGACACAAAGTGGAACGAAGAAGGCGACTGTTCCAGACAGGTCGGCATCGTCAGTCATGTCGTAGAGTCGCAAACTTGTGCGGAAAAGATCGTAGGTATGCGATGCACGAAATGAGAGCTTACGGACTTGACTTGGAACGTACGTTTTTGATTCGACAGTTTTTCTCACAAACTTTTGGGAAATCAAGAAATAGTCCAGGTTTGGTTGGCGAAAGATGAAAAATGGCGCCGAAATTGATTATGCAAGATACCAGTTTAGGGAAAATATGGGCTTTTTGGTCCAAGGTATAAAGTACATTCATTGTTGTGACTTAGCGACGTATACATAATAATGATATAGGTTCCGAGGCACTGACATGTTAAAGAGTCGACACGAAATAATCCAGATTCATCAATCAAAGGAGGTCAGACGGAAGGTAACTCCCGAACAAACCATGTTAACTGGCGGGCGAAGGAGAAAAAGAGGCGCCAAAATCGATCGTGCAAAATACCAGTTTAGTTTTTAAAAATATGGGCTTTTCGGTCCAACACAGTTGTAAAGAATAAGATACATTTATTTGTGTGACTTCAGCGACATAGACATAATAATGATGAAGGTTCTGAGGCATTCCCATTTGAAAGAGTTGACACGAGCTAATCCAAGACTGATCAATCAGGGGAGGTAAGGGGAAGGTAACTCCCGAACAGAACATTTCATTTGCCTTGGGTCACCACGAGAGAGGTGCCCATTTGAGCATCCGGCTACGAAGACCTTCACTTGCTGATGTATTTGTCAGTTGTTCCTGTTGATATTGGTTCTCCCTGAAACACATTGCTCCCTGGGACTGGTTGTGGCTAAGGCCGTGTCCGGATGAAGTGTGGTTTGTGTATGGGAGAGCGTCATCAATGAGCAGCGTGGTGAAGAATGCACAGAACAATGACACGTAACAACAGCAACAGCAACCTCCACAGTGACATCATCAGCCACCACCATAACAAAATACAGCTTCAACGGAATTAAATCGTTCCTCTTTTTGACAACCCTCCCCGGCTCCCCTCTTCACATTTAATGCCCATACTCATTCCCTCTAAATCAATACAATCAGATTTATGTTCACTCCATTTGTAGTCCTTTTCGTGCGCACAGAGTGAATCGATGTTGAGAGAAACAATTACAGAAACCTTGAAAAGGAAGAAAAGGGCAGTAATTCCTACAAGAAAGCAAAGGGCAGTAATTCGGCTGGGGTTGATCAGGAATATCTTCATTGGAATCGCTCTTTGTGGGATTGATTCAACCTTTTCTTTCCAAACAGTTCAAAACAATAAAAGACTATGCCGCCCAACGAACGAAACAAACAAATGACATGACAAAACGCGACGCCTACGAAGAAATGGAGTAACTCTTGTCCAATCACGATGAGAAAAAAGTGAGTGATTGCTCGTTCTTCGTGTTGAATGGTCCCAAATGGTGTTTCATGTTGCCTGAGAACAAGACACAAGAGGTCTGTAAAAGGCGTCGTGTTTGTCTTGTCATTGGTTTGTCCGGCGGCGTAGTCATTTCTCTTGGAACTAGGTTTCTATTTCCGCCTGCAGTCCCTCCCCCGACTCCTTCCCTCCCTGCCCCGCCCCTGCATGATGGTATGACAGTAGTGACGTCAGTGTGAGCACAACGCCTGTGCTGGCTCCTGATCCCCTTTACAGTTGGAGGTGGAGAAGGCATTGGGGTACAGGCCGTGACCTGAGCAATGACCCTCTGCTACACAGGATTTTCTCTGATAGTTGATTGTACTGGGCTCCAAACTGATGTGGTCTGGCAGTATCAGATGTTATTTGGGCAGAGGTGGGACGCATCCACATCTGGGGGTGGGAATGCACCCTGCCCCCGAACTAGTACATAGCGCAGTCTATGCACGGTACACCTGGTTGGTCTCTGGATGTCTGAAACTCATTCTAACGTATCTGTTTGGCCCAGGAGTTCCATTGAATCACCAGCATACTCTACGTTTTTTGCAATGGTGTACCCTGGGGACTGAAACAGACGGCGTTTAAGCGTGTCCATTTTGAGTTGAAAGGTTGCCATGCACCAGTGTGTGTGTGTGTGTGTGGTGTGTGTGTGTGTGTGTGTGTGTGTGTGTGTGTGTGTGTGATTCAGATATCAATCGCAGACAGACCAAAATTCAACAAATGGGAAATTTTAACTCTTTCGATTCAGAACTTCTAATTCATTCCCTTGGCAGTACAAACTAATGTTTTGGTAGAATTCGTTTACTCCCATTCAGCGAATTCACTACAAAAGACAACAAGAAAACTTTTCTATTCAAACAAATGCTGACCATTTTCAGACAAGGGAAGTAATTATTTGGAAGCAGATCATCTAATTCCTTCCCTTGGCTGTCAAACTAATATTTCTACGCGTGAACTGACTTCAATGGATTCATTTTGCGCCCAGTAGTTACAAGAAGAGAAGTCACTGATTGCTTGTTCTTCGTTTCGAATTGTCCCAAATGTTGGTTAATCTTGCCTGAAGAAGAAGGCCAAAGAAGTCTCGAAACGCGTCGTGTTTTGTTTTGTCTTTTGTTGCCCCTATCTTTTTTCTTCTTGTCCAACGTACAGAACAGTCCTTTCTCTGTTAGGTTTGTGTCAGTTTCCGCCTGCAGTCATCTCACTATCAATTTTTTTTCTTCCTTTTTTGCGCGCTTTGTCAGCAAAGATTGCACAAACACTACAGAGTTCATTTTAACCACACGTAGTAAAAGGGGTGAAATATGTGGCCCAGCGACAATGCCACTAATGCTTGGAGTTGATCTAACGGGAATGCATGATCATTCAGCGAATTCATTACAACTGAAAACACTTTCTATCGAAAAGAATACTGAACATTTTCAGACAGGAGAAGTATTTGTTTTTTCTTTCATTTATAACTTCAAATTCCTTTGCTGTATAAAGTAGTGTTTCTACACGTCAACTGAATTAAAGGGAAGAGAATATAGATTCTTGCCGGTACCGTTATTTTTTTTTTCTTAAATTTGTTGTTGTTGCTATTTTGGTGTTTTAACATCAGGGCAGCTTCAAATCACACTGTGGATGAGAGTCCTGCAGATATGAGTTGGGCCACAGAAAGGGAAATAACTACAAAAGAATTATAGTGGTACGCTCCGACGTACGGACAGGCACAAATATACGCAGCTACGTACGCATGCATGTATGCACACACACACACACAACACACACACACACACACACACACACACACCACACACACACCACACACACACAAAACACACACACACACACACACACACACACACGCCTGTTTTGAATAAACAGACTGGGGCGTGTTTCTGGACGATGAGAGCCCACTAGACAAGACAACTGACGTGATCTCCAGCTACATCAACTTTTGCGTGGGCATGGTACTACAGACAATGGAGATCAAGCTGTACCCAACTCCAAGCCCTGGATCACCAAGGACCTGAAACAGCTGCTAAAGAGAGAAAGTCAGCTCTGAAAGAAAAGGACACCAGGAATATGCAGCTCACCTAGAAGAAGATCGACAAGAGGATCAGGGAGGAGAAGAAGTACTCTGCAAAACTCGAGGACAACTTCCGGCAAGGTGACTCCAGGAAGTGCTGGCAGAACATCTCTGCCATAACAGGGTACAGGCCCAAGAAAGCTGAACTGAGAGCAGATGATGAGAGGAGATTGGCCAATGTACTGAATGTGTTCTACACACGTTTTGACCAGCGGGACTTCAGCATTGAGCAGCAGCGAGCCATGGACACGGTGCCCCAACTCCCTGGATCCCCAGTGACCATCAGTGGAGAGGAAGTCCGCAGACTGTTCAGGAAGCTAAATGTCATAAGTGCCTCTGGTCCGGATAGCATCAGCAGTTGGACTCTGAAAACCTGCAGCAACTCCTTGGCCCATGTCTTCAAAGAGCTGTTCCAGCGATCATTTCAGGAAGGCCATGTTTCGCGATTATGGAGGTCATCCACAATCATTCCTGTGCCAAAGAAGAAAGTGATCAGTCAGCTCAACGACTACAGACCAGTGGCGCTAACATCAGTCCCCATGAAATGTACTGAGGAAATTGTCCTCAAGCATCTCAGGGGAGAGACTGAAGACCATCAAGATCCACTGCAGTTCGCCTACACCAGAGGTAGGAGCACAGAAGATGCCATCCTGACAATGCTGCACCACCTCCACCAGCACCCTGATAGGCTAGGGACGTTCGCCAGGGTTCTGTCTGTGGATTTTCAAGTGCCTCCAACACCATTCAGCCCCTTCTCCTCGTCGGGAAACTACTGGCCATGGCTGTTAACCCAGATATCATCAAATGGATCTTCAGCTTCCTGACTGACAGACCACAGCAAGTCGTAGTTGGCCGGGTTGTCTCTGATGTCCTGGTGACCAATGCAGGAGCCCCACAGGGGTGTGTTCTGTCGCATGCCCTATTCACCATCTACACAGCTGACTGCCGCACCAGGAAGGCATGCAATCTGCAGATCAAGTTCGCATATGACACGTCGCTTACAGGGCTGATGCACGACTCTGATGAAACCATGTAACCGAGAGCAGACAGGCAAGTGGTGACTGTGCGACAGGAAATTCCTTCAGCTCAATGTCACCAAGACAGAGGAGATGGTCATCGACTTCTGCAGGAACCCAAGCAGCACCCCACCCACTTGTCATCAAGGAAGAGGAAGTGCGCATTGTGCGCACCTACAAGTACTTCGACACAGTCATTGACAAGTTGGAGTGGACCCCTAACATCGCATGTGCTGCAAGAAGGCCAACCAGCGTCTTTTCTTTCTGCAGAAGCTCCCACAGTTCAGGGTCAACAGCACCATCCTGAACTTGTTCTATCAGTCAGTGATCCAGTCCATCTTCCTCTACAACCATCTGTGCTTCCATCCATCCTCCTCTACAACCATCTGTGTGTGTGTGTGTGTGTGTGTGTGTGTGTGTGTGTGTGTGTGTGTGCGTGGTGTGTGTGTGTGGTGTGTGTGCGTGTGCGTGTGGTGTGTGTGTGTGTGTGTGTGTGTGTGTGTGTGTGTTGTGTGTGGACGGAACAAGCTCATAAATAAATAGAACGAAAAATATTTTGTGACGTCTTTAACAAATACGTAAGTTTCGTTCGTTGTTATGTCCCTTGTATCCATGGTTTATTGGCGAATATCTCCAAGTAAAGTCACATGTTACCGTTGACCAATGAACTGCCTTTGTCGTTGACAACTAAACTAAACATTCAATGTCACCGAGCAACACTGATCTTCGGCAAGATCGGGAACAACGGGCAGCAGGCATTGAAAGGTGACAGCAAGAAGATTAAACTCTGCAACGATCCAGCGTTTGAAGCGGATTAGAGGAAGATCTAAAACTGAAGAAGGCTACAGCACGCTAGCCGTGGAGAAATGGTTCAGTAATCTGGCGAAGAGCAAGAGACGGCCGCAGACCAAGGGAGCTGGGCCATTCGTGCGATCCACCACAGAAGGGACTGGAGGCTGGACGTACCATTGCTGGTAGACCTTGGTCTGGAGGGGTGGAAACCTCCCCCCCTCTGGGGGAATTTTTGACTTGGTTTTCTAGAAAGCTTATGATATGGGAGGAAACATTTGACATGTTACCCTCTGGTAAACAGGTTATTTTGGCATTGAGAGCTGCATTAATAGTGTGTTTTTTCCTCTTTGCGCCTTGTATTTAGCATTATGGGGTAGGGGTGTTCACTCTCTGTTTGTCACATATAATCTGGCTTGATATCTCATAGGTTTGTCGTGAATGACATCTAAAACAAATTTCCTCGATATATCTGCACACTATTCTGCTGGTATTTTACAAAAAGAGATACAGTGATGATGTTTGTGCATGGGCATCCGAATCGCATGCAGCTGAAATCTGTCGTACCACTCAACCACAGCTGTGCGCTGTTCTGTTCCCCCGTGCAAGTGGAGCAGCCGACACCTATCCACGCGTTTCTTGCTAGTTTTGTCTCCACAGTTCAGTGTGTATCACAAAACAGCGTATGTTCACTTAGGCCTAGATCAAGATTTCGTTATTGTGATCATAGATTTTCTACGAAAAGTAAGTACTGTAACATTCGTTTATAACGTCACATCGGTGTGGCACTAAAAGTAATGCGTTTACGACAGCGCGTTGAGGCAATGTTTCTCTAGTGGTGAGAGATTCAATAACATGAACCAGTGATTTGGAGCAACTGGTCTAATAATAAAAATAATAATGCCATGAGTTTCTTTGTCTCTCAAGTCACACCTATCTTACGAAGGCGCTTGTGTATTTTCTTCTTCTTGTCGCAAAATGTTGTCTTTGTAAAGAAATCTAACATACAAAGCAGTCATGTGTGCATGCCATTGCGTGCTTTACTGTGATCTCTGTCTGCAGCATGACGTATGCATGTCCTTAGTAAACCCACCTCACCCCCATCCCCACCTCTGGTGTGTTGTGTGTGTGTGTGTGTGTGTGTGTGTGTGTGTGTGTGTGTGTGTGTAGTGTAAAGCGTTCATGCACACATCTTCTACACACCTCTGCCCATCCCGTCTACTGCGCGTGTCTCATTATTTCGGCCAGACTCCTGTGCTAAGCATGTGTAGCCTAGATTAGTATAGCAGATGGTACTCGCTGTCACAGCGCAAGATGCACTTTTCTGATTGGGTTGCTGGAGAACCTCTGACATGCGTGTCCGTGCTTTGGAAAAACCGCTGCTTGAGTTCGTTGCTAGTTTTAGTTCTGCGTACTTCACCACTAACTTTGACAAAGTGTATGAATAGGGCAAACCGCTTTGCCGCATTATAGTATCCATTTGTTTTTAACCGTCTTGTTTCGATCATTGGGAATGGGCAGGTGTGCAGCCTCTAACTACACTGTAATTAAAAATGCGTCATCTTCTCCTGTGTGAATTCAGATTTGCACCATGGCAGATGAACAACCAGTGACCTTTAAAAGCACACCCAAATGCAAAGGAAAATGTTCAAGAGATGGGAGAACATGTGTAATTCATTTAAAAAACAACAGAAAAAAAGAAGACTATAACCCCACTAACTGAAGAAAGTAAAAAAAAAAAAAAAAAAAAAAAACCTATCCAGAAGTCTCTCCATTTGAGACGTGCTTCAAATGTAGCATGTCATAGACTAGATCAGATTTGTGATTGCATTCCAGAAAGTATGGACTTTACTCGCCATGGTTATCACAGAAGCTGTTATGCACGGTTTACCAATGTGAAATTTGCCAGGAAAAGGAAACATGAGACAGAGAGTGAAGAAGTTGTAGGACCATCTAAACCAAAGAGGACTGCTGTTGCTACATCAGGCCCACTGCTTCCAAACGACAGATGTATCTTTTGCAACAAAAATTCAGGAAGAAAGCTTCAAAAGGAGTTGCATGTTTTGACAAACTTGTAAAATGAGTCACCAAGACGGCAGAACAGTCTATAAAGGATGCAGCAAAAATTACGCATGATGACATTTTCACTCATTATCAAGATGTAGATCTGGTAGCACGTGAAGCTCACTATCATGAGGGTTGCAGGAAAGACTATGTGAGATCTGAAGGCAGGCATGCTGAAACATCCACAGGCCAGACATCTGTTGAGCAGCTACAGGCACATGAGAGGGCATTTGAGTACATATGTGAGTACGTTGAAAATGCCTTGATCAGAGGTGCGCAGGTGGAGAGAATGACCATGCTGAGAGAGAAGTACCGTGGATACATGCAACAACATTCCCCTGACTTCTACAACCCAGGATACAAGACTTACAAACT
>JAMYXO010000725.1:22500-27500 GCA_033310375.1 Conus canariensis
CTATAATTACATATACATACCCACACTACACCCATACATACTCGACATACACTACACTACAGTATACATACATACTAATTCATATAATATCACATTTGGATATATATTATATATCATATATATTATACATAACATATTAACTATATTACATAATACACATACATACACTTTACTATATGTTATTATTATATATATATGATAATGAAAACAATTGTTAAGTATCATGAAAAGGGGATGATTTTATGCTTTTGAGTCATTTGGTATTCTTATGGTTTTTTTTGTTTGTTTTTTTACCGCAGAAGATGGGTAAGGTAAGTGTTTTTGAAAGTTGTGGTACAATGGATTTGTTTGATGGATTCTGGAAGGGAGTTCACAAAGAGGTTCCCGAGTACGTTAGACTTGATTTAAATAGGTCAATTCTGGGACTGGGATATGGAGTTTGTGGGAGTTTCTCGACGAGACTTTTGAGAATCGTCTCATTAAAGTTGTTGGGCATTCCCGGTCAGAATCTTGTGCATCATTAGCCCTTTGTTGTATTTGAGTCTCTGGCTGAATGGAAGAATGTGAAGATGTTTATAATCAGAGCTTTCGAGGCTAGTTTTCTTCAGAAGGATTAATTTGAGCGCTCGTTTATGTAGGCTGAACAATGGTTTTAGTGTGTTTGCTTTTGCAGAATCCCATATAGTCGATGCATAATCAACATAAGACTGAATATGAGCATGGAAAAAAAGTTTTCGTGAATGAAGGTCAAGAAAGTGTTTGATTTTGGTGAGCTGATAGACTTTCTGGGAGAGCTTTTTGCATAGTAACGTTATGTGGGGATTCCAGCTGAGACTATTGTCAATTATTAGTCCTAATACTTTATGATGAGTGACTTGTTCCACAAGTACATTATTGAGGTGTATAGGAGGGAAATCATTGGTGAGCTTTTGTCTTTTTTGCCTAGTTGTAATGTACATCAGTTTTGTTTTTTGAGGGTGAAGTGACATGTGATTTAGTTCGGTCCATTTTACAAGGTCATTGGTACTCTCTTGCAAATGTTTGAAAGACTGGAAGGATCATTATGGCTGGTGTGAATTGTGGTGTCATCTGCAAAGAGGTCGCATGCAGATCTCACATGTAGGGGTAGGTCATTAATGTAGATTGAGAAGAGTAGCGGGCCTAAAATGGAGCCTTGTGGAACGCCATACTTAAGAGTTGTTATAGAAGAGACAGTCGTCCCGATAAGACGCATTGTTGTCGTTTTGTGATGTATGATTTTAGAAGGATAAGGGCGGATTTTGAAAGACCGTATACCTCCAGTTTTCGAATAAGGAGATTGTGGTCAATGACATCGAATGCTTTTTTAAAATCAACGAATAAGACACCACAATATCTGTTGTTATTAATATTATTAAGCCACACATCTATAAGATTGATTAATGCAGAATGGCAGGAATGTTTCTGTCTGAAACCAGACTGTCCGGGATGGAGCAAATCGTACTTGTTGAAGTGATGAAGGATGTGTTTATTTAAATGCTTTTCTAGAGGTTTCGAAAGGATAGATAAGATTGATATTGGTCTGTAGTTTGAAGGATCAGTATTATCACCAGATTTATGAATGGGTATAACTTTTGCTTTTTTGAACGCATTAGGAAAATAGCTTTTATCTATGCGCAGATTAAAGATATACGTTAACGTGTCAGTTATAACTGGAGCCGAGAGTTTCAGAATTTTGCCATCTATGCCATCAAGTCCACGTGTTCCTGACTGTTTGAGATGAAGTAGGTACTGATACACCTCGTGCACAGTTATGAGTGGAATGTGTAGTTCAGACGTGATTTTTTTGTCGTGACAAAATTGATGGAGTTCTTTAAGTTCATTAGAGCTTGAATGATCAGTAGTAACAACTGTATCTGGAATGGTAGAGAAGTGAGTGTTAAGTTGTTCAGCAGAAATACCTTTGATAACAGTTGATTTTGAAGAAGAACTGTTATTGCTAAGCTGGTTTATTGCTTGCCAAACCAGTTTTGGATTTTGTTTGGAAGTTAATAACTCGCGATAGTATTTTGTTTTTTCCCTGCGCTTCTGAGAGTTTATTGCATTTCTTAGTGATCTTGATTCTTCTTCATAGCCATGTTCTTTCAAAAGGTCTCTAAGGTAGCATGCCTCCTGTAATTCTTTCGTGTACCACGGTGGTTTGGGAATATGCTTTACTCTGATTGTTTTTAACGGAGCATGTCTGTTATAGACTTCTGTAAAAATTTCGATCCAAAAGTCAATCGCTGAATCTGGATCAGCAATATTGTATACTGTATTAAGTTCTGAGTTCATTAAATCAAGCAAAAAGTTTTGTTCGTTAAATTTTGAGAAGCAACGATAGGTTATGGTTTTGTGGCCTGGTTTTGGGATTTTCACTCCATGTTTAGACCATGTAACACACACTGGGTAATGATCACTAGAAGAGAAGACTGGTACACAAGCTTCTAGTATGTTATTTTCATTTGAGACATAGATATGGTCAATGATTGTCTTTGAAGTTGGTGTGACTCTGGTGGGTGTTTTGATAATCTGATGTAAATTCAACACACTTATCGTTTGGCTCCATTGGCTGTTTGATTTCAAAAGATCTACATTGAAGTCACCGAGTAAAACAATCTCTTTACATTCTAATGAAACTGCGTCCATCATAGTAACAAATTTATCAGTCCAGCTGACTCTTTCTGCTGGGTTCCGATAGCAAAACCCGATTAAAATGGATCGTGATTTGTTCAGTGTGATTTGTATCCACACTGCTTCTACGTCATGCTGTTCTAGGTGGGAAAGTCTCTTGAAGTTGAGAGATTCACTGACATACACTAGAAGACCAGTCTCTTTGTCTTTAGTAGGGTCTTTTCGAACGATATTATAACCTGGGACTGATACATCTTTATCACTAATGTAGGTATTTAGTCTTGATTCGGAGAGACCAGAACATGGAATGGCTTTTGGTGGTTCGATATCAGGGTCGAGATATCAGAGATCTTACTGACTGCACTATTGATATTTAAATGGCAAATTCTCAGTCCATCTCTCGATGGCCATAGTGATAAAGATGTATCAGTCCCAGGTTATAATATCGTTCGAAAAGTGTGTGTTACATGGTCTAAACATGGAGTGAAAATCCCAAAACCAGGCCACAAAACCATAACCTATCGTTGCTTCTCAAAATTTAACGAACAAAACTTTTTGCTTGATTTAATGAACTCAGAACTTAATACAGTATACAATATTGCTGATCCAGATTCAGCGATTGACTTTTGGATCGAAATTTTTACAGAAGTCTATAACAGACATGCTCCGTTAAAAAAATCAGAGTAAAGCATATTCCCAAACCACCGTGGTACACGAAAGAATTACAGGAGGCATGCTACCTTAGAGACCTTTTGAAAGAACATGGCTATGAAGAAGAATCAAGATCACTAAGAAATGCAATAAACTCTCAGAAGCGCAGGGAAAAAACAAAATACTATCGCGAGTTATTAACTTCCAAACAAAATCCAAAACTGGTTTGGCAAGCAATAAACCAGCTTAGCAATAACAGTTCTTCTTCAAAATCAACTGTTATCAAAGGTATTTCTGCTGAACAACTTAACACTCACTTCTCTACCATTCCAGATACAGTTGTTACTACTGATCATTCAAGCTCTAATGAACTTAAAGAACTCCATCAATTTTGTCACGACAAAAAAATCACGTCTGAACTACACATTCCACTCATAACTGTGCACGAGGTGTATCAGTACCTACTTCATCTCAAACAGTCAGGAACACGTGGACTTGATGGCATAGATGGCAAAATTCTGAAACTCTCGGCTCCAGTTATAACTGACACGTTAACGTATATCTTTAATCTGCGCATAGATAAAAGCTATTTTCCTAATGCGTTCAAAAAAGCAAAAGTTATACCCATTCATAAATCTGGTGATAATACTGATCCTTCAAACTACAGACCAATATCAATCTTATCTATCCTTTCGAAACCTCTAGAAAAGCATTTAAATAAACACATCCTTCATCACTTCAACAAGTACGATTTGCTCCATCCCGGACAGTCTGGTTTCAGACAGAAACATTCCTGCCATTCTGCATTAATCAATCTTATAGATGTGTGGCTTAATAATATTAATAACAACAGATATTGTGGTGTCTTATTCGTTGATTTTAAAAAAGCATTCGATGTCATTGACCACAATCTCCTTATTCGAAAACTGGAGGTATACGGTCTTTCAAAATCCGCCCTTATCCTTCTAAAATCATACATCACAAAACGACAACAATGCGTCTTATCGGGGACGACTGTCTCTTCTATAACAACTCTTAAGTATGGCGTTCCACAAGGCTCCATTTTAGGCCCGCTACTCTTCTCAATCTACATTAATGACCTACCCCTACATGTGAGATCTGCATGCGACCTCTTTGCAGATGACACCACAATTCACACCAGCCATAATGATCCTTCCAGTCTTTCAAAACATTTGCAAGAGAGTACCAATGACCTTGTAAAATGGACCGAACTAAATCACATGTCACTTCACCCTCAAAAAAACAAAACTGATGTACATTACAACTAGGCAAAAAAGACAAAAGCTCACCAATGATTTCCCTCCTATACACCTCAATAATGTACTTGTGGAACAAGTCACTCATCATAAAGTATTAGGACTAATAATTGACAATAGTCTCAGCTGGAATCCCCACATAACGTTACTATGCAAAAAGCTCTCCCAGAAAGTCTATCAGCTCACCAAAATCAAACACTTTCTTGACCTTCATTCACGAAAACTTTTTTTCCATGCTCATATTCAGTCTTATGTTGATTATGCATCGACTATATGGGATTCTGCAAATGCAAACACACTAAAACCATTGTTCAGCCTACATAAACGAGCGCTCAAATTAATCCTTCTGAAGAAAACTAGCCTCGAAAGCTCTGATTATAAACATCTTCACATTCTTCCATTCAGCCAGAGACTCAAATA
>JAMYXO010000725.1:32500-38969 GCA_033310375.1 Conus canariensis
AGAGAGAGAGAGAGAGAGAGAAGAGAGAGAGAGAGAGAGAGAACGAACGAACGAACGAACGAACGAAATTTGTTTAATGAGGGAAAAGAATAAGCACATGGCAGGCTTGTTTGCATCTTGCCCTCAAAAATGAAAAAGAAACATTTCAAACACAAAAGCCACCCTCCACACCCCAACCATTAACCAAACACCCACCTGTCGCACATCCTTTCCAAGCACTCTACACACACAATGATAATGATGACAAATACCCAATAATAACAGCAGTAACAATTGTAATGAATGATAATGATTAAAAATATTTACATTACAATTCAAATATAATACAATGCGTACATACATACATATGCATTGACAAACATTACATCTATCGAATAGCATGATCTGAAAAAGATAGAAATACAGAACACATAATAATCACAAATAGAAATCAATATGATAGTAAATCAATATTAAAACCAAGAATCTGTTCCGGAAGGGGGCGTACAGCACACATTTTTGCGCCCTCCAGATACGCACGCAATTCCCCTTTCCTCTCTATCCCGTGTTCTCTGCAAACAATTCCATCCTCGCCCCTCGTCACAAACACCCCACCTCACCCCATCTACCCCTCCGTTCACAACCAACCCTACTCAAAACGAGAGAGAGAGAGAGAGGAGGAGAGAGAGGAGAAGAGGCCGGATATAAAAGTAAATATTCACTGATCATAAGGATCAGGAGATGCTGTTCATGTATTGCGTCATAAGGTGTGTTTGATATTTGTTTTTAAAGACTGGGAGGCTTGTATTTACATCGAATGAAGTTATAACAGAATTCCATAAGCAGCCACTAGAGTACAACAAGCTTGATTTAAACAGATCTATTCTCGGAAGAGGTACTTTTATCTTGTAAACATGACGAATCTTCTTCATTTCGAATCTATTTTTCAAAGCCATAGGGGCACGGTCGGACATTATTATAAACATAAAGATAGCTTTGTTGTAAACTAGCTTCCATTTTAGAGGCAGAATTCCTAAATGTTTATATTCTGAGAAAGTAGGGGAGGAGGACTTCAGGAGGATCAGTTTAATGGCACGTCTATGTAAACTGAATAAAGGTTTTAAAATACTGTCACTTGCGGAATCCCATATTGTGGAGGCATAGTTTATATAAGATTCAACATAGACATGAAAGAACAACTTACGGCTATGTTGATCTAAAAAGTGTTTCATTCTGGAAAGCTGGTAAATCTTTCTGGACACATGTTTACATAATAACGCAATATTTTGACGTTTTTGTCTGGTAGTAATTAATAAAAAAAAAAATTTTCGGGGGGGGGGGGGGGGTGGAGTCGCATATGATTAAGTTCAGACCATAACAATAACTTGTTGATACTTTCTTGTAAGAGAGAGAGAGAGAGGAGAGAGAGAGAGAGAGAGAGAGAGAGAGAGAGAGAGAGAGAGAGAGAGAAAGAGACAGAGACAGAGGCAGAGACAGGCAGAGGCAGGCAGGCAGAGATGGTGACAGAGAGTCAGAGAGAGACATTCAGACAGACAGACAGACAGACAGACAGAAGGGACAAACAGAAACACAGAGACAAGGAGAGTGTGTGCTTGTAACATTCCCCTCCCCTTTCAGTGCTTGTGTGTGTGTGTGTGTGTGTGTGTGTGTGTGTGTGTGTGTGTGTGTGTGTGTGTGTGTGTGTGTGAGTGTGTGTGTGTGTGTGTGTGTGTGTGTGTGTGTGTGTGTGTGTGTGGTGCTGTGCGTGCGTGCGTGTCTGCGTGCGTGCGTGCGTGCGTGTGTGGATGTGTTTGTGTGTGTGTGCGTGTTGTGGTGTGTGTGTGTGTGTGTGTGTGTGTGTGTGTGTGTGTGTGTGTGTGTGTGTGTGTGTGCGCGCGCGCGCGCGTTTGTGGTTGAGACAGAGATAGAGAAAGAGATAGAGAGGGAGGAAGATTGAGAGAAAGAGAGAGAGGGTGGGGGAACAGACAGATAGACAGATAAAGATATACGTCTAACTTGCTCTATGTACAACAACGTTCCCCCCCCCCCCCCCACCCCACCCCCACCACACACACACCGCACATGTGCGCGCACACACACACACACGCACACACACAGAGACACGCACATACAAACACTCTTGTGCGCGCGCATACACACACACACGATTGCGCGCACGTACACCACACAAACACACATCACACACAGCACGCACGCACGCATCGCACGCACGCACACACGCCGCACACTCACACGCGGCGCACACATACACACCACACACACACACACACACACCACACACACACACACCACACCAACGCACGCACGCACGCACGCAGCACACACACACACACACACTACACACACACACACACACACACACACACACACACACACACACACACACACACAGAAGCATGTACTCACCACAATCCTCCAAAAACAAAAAGGCTTTAGAACTGCATATACAAACAATGATAGTACTTTGCTGTGTTTCCAAAGGCTGAACTGTTCCCTATTACTGTATATAGAAGCAATCTATTTCACAGTTCACACTATTCTTAAAAATAAATAAATAAATAAATAAAATAAAATAAATCAAGCAAGCTGTGGCTCATTACACATTAGCCTACAAGGTTCCTCACACACACAAAACACAACACACACACCACCACCACCACCACGCACGCACGCACGCACGCACGCACGCACGCACGCACACACCACAACACACACACACACACACACACACACGCACGCAAGCACGCACTCATGCATGCACACACGCACATATCTATACATTATATAAAGCTCAGTTTGTCTGTCTGCCTGTTCGCTTATACACGGCCACAGTTTCGGGCCGATCGCCACCAAATTTGGTATCAAGTATCCTTGGTGTCCTACAAACAGCAACGTCGGGTCGGCTATCACGTGACGCATTGCGTCGTGACGCAATTTGGGTCAACAGACGTAAAACTGGACATCGGAACACTACACGACAGACAAACTCGCCGGGGCGAGACGGGGTCGAAGCGCGTAAGCGCTAGTATAATATATATATATATATATATATATATATATATATATTAGAGAGAGAGATTCTTGTGTGTGTGTGTGTGTGTGTGTGTGTGTGTGTGTGTGGTGTGTGTGTGTGTGTGTGCATGCGTGCGTGTATGTGTGTGCTGTGGGTGTGTGCGCGCGGAAGCGTGCGCACCCCTTATGTTATTCCTGTTTCGCAAAACAGTTTCAAACTTAAGGTTTCTCAAAAATTGCTTCTCATTAGTAAGAAGAAGAAGAAGAAGAAGAAGAAGAAGAAGAGAAGAGAGAGAGAGAGAGAGAGAGAGAGAGAGAGAGAGAGAGAGAGAGAGAGAGAGAGAGAGAGAGACACGGGCTGAGAGACGGAGAGGAGGAGAGAGAGAGAGAGAGAGAGAGAGAGAGAGAGAGAGTAACTGTCACGCACGGACATTCAAGGGACATAATTTCGCATATTGTAAGGCGGAGTTGTTGCAGCGGTCAGTTCTTTCTTTTTCCCCGTGTCGATATTTGGGAGTTACGATGCATGTTTTATTTTTGTGTGTGTGTTTTGGTCGAGTCATTGGTGGTAGGTGATCGACTAAAGAGGGTGAAGTTTGTGCCTATGTTTGACTGTATCCATTCTTGTGATTTTGTGGTCTGTTGCCTTGGTGATTTATGGGTGATTGTTTGACCAACTATTGGAGATCGGTGCTTGTATATGGTTGTGTCCACATTTGGTCTTGTGTACAAGCTGTTGGTGGTTATCGATTGATGATTGGAGGGATTTATAATCTAGAGTCTGTGCCGATACACAGTTGTTCCCATATTGGGAAGTGTGGTCTCACCACCCTAGGTGACTTATTGCTGATTGGTCTTCTGGCAAGTTGGTGTTTCGAGTCTGTACACGATTGTCTCTATCTATGCCCCTATCTGGAGTTTTGTCGTGCCGTTCCCTGGGCTGCTTATTGATGATTGGTCGAAGTCAAGGTGTGGCCTTGTCAGTTTCATGATGTCTGTCAACTCTAAGTGTCGTCTGTTTTTTGACTGTCTGATTTAGTTGTTTGCGACTCCTGGCTCGAGACGGAGGTCTTCTGATCCAGCGTTCGGTGAGGCGGTTTTGCCACTTTGTTTAGTGGGCTGCCAGGAAACCCATCGGTGTGTCCTTGTGACAGCTCGGGATTCCTAGAAGAAGTTATCTGTGTGTCGGTGTCTGCCACCAGTGTCCACGCCTTCAAGGGAGCGAGGGTTTCCCGGTCTGGAGTTGCTCTGGCGGGTGTTTGTCCTGTATTGTCTTCGTTGGTCATCGTAACTCCACGTGAGAAGTGTAGGGCAGGTTGTTCATTGAAGAAGGGAGTTGGAGGTAGATGATTCTGGATCGAAACGCGTCGTTTGTACATAGGCGAAACGTGAGAAGCGCGGTTCAGTTTAGTATATATATATGAAACAAACAAACAAACAAACAAACCACACACACAGAGGATCTAGGGGCCGTAAATCGCGCCGGCTTGTAGACAAGGGGGGAAGGAGTGAGAGGGAGGTGTCATATGCTTGATGCGCGCTACTGTTTCAGGCGAGAGAATATCGTCATGCGCGCGCGCGCGCGCGCCGAATGTCGGTATGTGCGGTGGTTGTGGTTTTCACTGCATTGTATCTCCGTCGTTCGTTGAAAGTGAATTTAAAAAAAACAAAACAAAACAAAAAACGTGGTATTTTTATTCCGGTAATTATCCAGTCAAACCATAAGTTCGTATATATGAAAATTGATGAGGATTATAATAGGTTTTTGTTTATTCTTATTTTTCTTTTGATTGGAGAAGAAAATTATTTCGTATGCCCCTCTTTTCATATGAAGGATGGCTGTTGCGCCGAAGCGATAATGGGAGGGGGATGGTGGTGTGCTTTGACCTCGAGTAGGGGGAAGAGGGAGTGTGAAGGTGGATATTGTAGTTGGAAAGAAAATGGTATATGGTTGTTTGTGTGAAGTTGGTGAATTATATGACATTGGTGGTTTGAATTGATGAATATTTGCGGTGTTATGCATTGATATGTTTAATGCATTATGTTTTCTTTTTGTGATTATGATTGGAAGTTGGAATAGGTAGTTTTTAAATTTATTGTGTTATTTTTAAGTTAGTGCAGTGATCTGGTTGCAAGTTGAAATTGATTAGGCGTATGCCTAGTCACGTACAGCCCAGCAGGGGGGCGCCGTCCTGTCGCTCCGCTTTTGTTAGTATGTCTGGGTCTTCGTTACTATATATGGCCTCGCCGGTCATTTGTTTTCGGTCGCTATCGGTTTTGGTGATACTGCGCTGTTTGAGTTCAGGGCAGTGACAGTGGTCATTCATTTTATTATTGGATTATGATACCATATCGGGGTTGACCCAATATTGTCTCTTATTCAGCAGTGGCGAGCGCTTCCGCTCTCTGGTGTTGTTGTTCTGGTTGAATCGTTTGGCATCCATTATATGCCGTTGAAGAAACAGTCATTCTTTATTCTTTACTCTGATCATCTGTTGTGTATTGAACTGTTAGGATCTACAGTTTCGTCATCCTTCCGGGGCAGGTGTTGGTGAGAAAGTGATGGGAGAGATATGGAGTATCGGTCAGAAATCTGCTAATGCATTTAAAACCACAGTGCCAGCTCTACACAGATGCCTACCACTGTAAACTACTGCATTCCACAATCGCACGCACAGAAATAGGTGCACAGTTCGCTCGCGCTCACGTACAGTCGCAAACACGTTCACATTTTGTTCTCTTACTTTTCTGTCTCTCACTGTTACGCACTAGGTCTGGGCCAGCACAACTTACCAGAAAGGTTTGAGTTATGAGGAAAGGCTAGAAAAGATGAAACTACCCAGCATGTCTTACAGAAGGATACGAGGAGATCTTATAGAAGTGTATAAGTATACACATGGACTGTACATGTTGGAAAACTCCTTGTTTGAGAAAGAGATTAGGACAATCACCAGGGGACATTGCTTTAAGCTGAAAAAAAAATAACACAGATGCAGCACAAGTCTCCGACAGAACTTCTCTCAACATGTGGTGATTTGGAACCGCCTTCCTTCCAGTGTTACTCAAGCACCTTCCTTGAACAGTTTGAAAAACAGACTGGACTGTGTCATGAAACAGGACATATATAGTTTAGATGTGCCTCCCACCTTCAGTTTCTGATCAAAACATTAAGTAGTTTTCAGCAAAAAGTTATGGAAAGCTTTACTGGTCAAAACACCAGCAGAAGATTATACATTCGTTCTACAGAAAGATGTACAAATCAGAATCCAAAATATCATAAAAGGAAACAAATCGATTTTAACATAAATGTTTATTAGTTTCACAGAACAACCCTTCTGCAATATTTGGTTAAAAAAAATCTCGGCCTCAAACAGTTTTTTGCAATTTTTCATTGAACACAATGGCCTGAAACGAATGTTGTAATTTGCGTTACGCCGCATTGCTATCTTCAAAATTC
>JAMYXO010007263.1:0-12343 GCA_033310375.1 Conus canariensis
TGGGGTTTTTTAAAGGGAGATTGGTGAAAAAGAAAGAGGAAAAAACAAAACCCCACTGGGCCCCCTCAGCACACATAAGTAAAAAACACTCCCCTCTCTCTCTCCCCTCCCCAAATCTTCCTCTCTCTCCCTCTCTCCCTCCCTCTCTCTCTCTCCCCCCTCTCAAAACCCTGTTTTGTAATAAAACTCAAATGTTCAAACAAAGCCCTTGATCCCAAACTACAAACCCGAATTTTTTCCCAAAAAAACGACCCTAAAGGATATCGAATTTTAATTTAATGACTTCAAAACTCCCCTAACGCCCGTACTTGTATTAACGTATTCGTTTAAAAAACCTCTAGCTCTGGTACATTTGAAATCAAAAGTCGCAACATTCGCTGCTTTTAAAACTTTTAAATTAAAAATGTGAAGAATTTTAAAACAACAAAACAAAAAAAAATATAAAAAAAGGAAGTTGGTTGGGTTTTTGTTTTTTTTTTTTTTTTTTTTTGTTTTTTTTTTTTAGGAAAAAAAGGGGGCCCAAAAAGTAAAAGGAAATGTCAACATACAAAGCACCACACTGGGTTTTACAGAAGGGTTACGCACAACAAAAAACACTCGACGGACCCGTTGAGAAAGGGGGCGGCGCCCTAAAAAACACACACCCCACCCCGAACCCACACACAACAACCCCCACACACACACACACAACAAACACACACACACAACACACCCACAGGGGGGACGCAAACACCACCCCACACACCACACACACACCAAAACACCACACACACACACACACACACAACACAAAACAAAACATAACACAACACACACACACAACACAAACCACAACACAAAAACACACACACACCCGGCCCCAACCACAACCTCCCCCCTTACCACACCACACCCAACACCACAACACCCCCCAACCCCCCCACAAACCCCACCCCCCACCCCAACCAACCCCCCCCACACACCACCCCCCCCACACACCCCCCCAACACACCCCCACACACTTTACACCCCACACACCCCCCCCCACACACACCCAACCCCCAAACCCCGCCCAAAACGAAAATACCAACCACACCACCGTTTTTGTGACATTTATTGGGGGAAAAGTTTCCAATAAAAACGATCCTGAGAATTGTCCAAAGTTTTGAAAAGTCAGTTCTGAACGCGGGAAAAAAACCGGTTTTTAAAGGCAAAATCGTTTTTAGGGAAACATTCTGTTTAGAAAATTTTAGGAGTTTTCGTTTAAAAAACCCCCTACCCCAATTTTAAAATTTTTTTTTTTGGGGAAACAAATTTTTAAAAAAGGGGGTTTTGGGGTTTTGTAAATTGGGTTTTTTTCTCTTTTCTGTCGTTGCTTTATTTAGAAAAAATTTTTTTTGGGGCTCGTGGTGCAAGGTGTTAAAGTTTTTTAATGGTGCATCACTACGTCCAAAACCACCCCCGGGGGGCCCGATGGTCCCAAAAATCTCATCGAGCATTTTAAACCATCTTCCCCAAAAAAAAAAATCGGTTACGTATCTTAGTTTTTTTTTCCCCTTCAATGGAAAATTTTTTTAAAGTGCACCCCCAAATCAAAGGGAAAAAAAATTTTGGGCCCGTAAAATGATTGTTTTCATCCAATTTTTGAAGTGCGATTTTCCCGGGTTCGGAAAAAAATTTATTCAGGGGGGCAGAACCCTTTTTGTTTTTTGCCCAAATTTTTTTTCCATTTTGCACGATTTCTTTTTGGAATTTATGCAAGAAACCCCTTTTTGGGGATTTAAATTTTTTTTCCCACTTCCTTTACTTTGGGAGGGAACGATTTAATAATTTTTGCCGAAATCCTTTTCAAGGCCCAAAGGAAACCCTCCCAGCAAATAACTTAATTTCCCACAATTTTTTTAAATGTTCAGAGTAGGTCAAAAAAACGAAACGAAAAGGGTTTTCTGAAAAAGCCTTGGACGCCTTCCCTTTTCCTGCAGAATGGTTTCATTGACCCCAAAAAAGAAGAAAATTTACGCAAAAAAAATTAACGTTTGTGGCTTTTTTCACAAAAAATTTTCTTTTTAATATGAAAGTTAAGTAACCTAATCAAAAGGGCCTTTTTTAAAATTCCCAAAATTTGGACACTGTTTCAACTGAGGGTTTTTTTCAAAGGCAACAGTGAGGGGAATTTAATTTAAAAGTGGGTTTCAGCTCATAACAGAAAACCCGATTGCAAACGGGGGTTTTAACCATATAATTCCCCGGTAAAAGCCCCAAATTTTCTTGTATGATGATTTTTTTGGGAGTTTTTTCTAAATGGTTTTGGAAAAAGTTTTATTAAGCTCTTTTTGTTTTGGGGAAAAGGGAAAAAACTTTTTTTTTTTCTCTCTTTCTTTCATTGAAGGAAAAAGATTTTTTTTCTGATAGAACCCAAAAAGTCACCTAATTGAATTTCTGCAAAATTTTTGGCAGAAAATAGCTTCAATTTGCCCAAAATGAATTTTGGGCCAATCATTAAGCTTTTTCGTTGAGGGTTTTAAAATTTCTCTGCTTAAAATACACATATTGAAAAAGTGCGAAAGGTTTAACTCCGTTTGTCCTTTGGGTTTCAGAATATAAAAATTTGTGGGAAAAAGTCTTTTTTAAACGCCGCTGCCTTTAAAACGGGCCATTTACAAGAGAAAAAAAAGATTTTGGGAGTTTGCCCCCCGGAAAAATTTTAGGGAAAAAATTAAAAACACTTTTTGGGTTTAGTCCCTGATTAATCCGGGTTTAACTTACCATTCAAAAATGTTAAACCCAATTTTCACAAGTCTTTTCAGATTTCCCGCTTTTCGTAATTTTTCGTAATAAGGTTTTTGCCTGAAAACCCTTTCGAAAATTTTTTCCCGCGTTTTTAATAGGTCTTCTTCCTTTTTTGCTTCTTCAGAAACTTATCTCTTTTGTTTTCCCCCCAAAAGGAGTAAACATTTCTTGAACCCCTTTTTTTGGGGGGGTGAAAACAGCTTCATCTTCCAACTTTAAAAGACAGATTACTTTGCCACCGAACTAAAGAAAAAAAAACAATTTCGTTTTGAAACCCGTTTTTTGGGTTTTTCGGCAAGCAAAAACTTTCAAGGCAATTAAGACGAAGCACGAACATCATCCCCTTCCCCTCAAACTGGGGGCCCAAAAAAACCCGGGGATGAGCACGGTCTGGGTTAAGTTCGTTGTCCAAATTTTCTTTAAAAATTGGGTTTTGGGGCCCTTTCCTGGAAAAATACCAAAAGGTTTAAACGCGTCGTGTTTTTCTTGTATTGTTTTTTTTCTCTCGTTCGGGAAACAATTTTTTTTTTTTTTAAAATTTGTTTCAATTAGCGGCAGAAGGGGCTCAAGGGGGGATCGGTCAAGGGGGAACTTTAAAATGAACTTCAAAAGGGTTAAAAAAACCCTACAAATAAACAGGTTTCCCCAGTGGCTCCGTGGTTAGAGGCGAACAAATTGTTTGGGCAAATCCCTAAAATACGGGATGTCCGGAAAGGGTATGGGTTCAAATCCCAGCCATGACTCTTCCCAAGAAAGGGAAAAAAAAAGGCCCGCAAAAGGGGCATCCGAGTCATGAACCGGGTTTTTGGCCCAACCCCCCCCCCCCCCCCCCCCCCCCCCCCCCCGCCCCCCCCCCCCCCAGAGTGTCCCCGGGGAAAAGGGCCGAACCCCTTGCAAGAAAAGGGGGCTTTCTTGCTGGGGGACCTTGTTTTTAAAGCTCCCACAGTTTCAATTTTTGTGGTGCAGTGGGGGTTTTTGGGGTGGGTGGTGTTTTGTGGGTGGGTTTGTTGGGGTGTTGTGTTGGGGTTGGGGTGTGTGTGTTTGGGGTGTGAACCGCACTCAATGGTTTTTATCGACAAAGGGCGTCCCTATTTCAAAAGAAGGGAAAAACCGGGCAGAGTTTGTGGGGGGTTGGGTTTTAAAAAAATATCTAAATTCTTTTTTTTCCGACACCCCCTTTTTCCCTTCCCCCCCCCCCCCCCCCCCCCCCTCTCCGGCCCCTTTTGTAAGTAGAGCAAATTGGGGAAACTTTTAAACAAACCCCCCCTTGGGCCCGCCGGGCAGACGGTTTAAACAAAAAATTCCAAATTTTTTTAAAAAACAAAACCCCACAAAGACGGGGGAAAAAACAAGGGAAACATTCATACACCATTCAAAGTTGACTACACCCCACAAACAAAATTTTCCCTTTTTTGTTTAAAAACATGTTCCACGGATAGCTCAGAACCCAGTAAACAGGCATTTTTGGGTCACCCCCCCTCCGCCAAACCCCCAACCGCTTTTTAAACCGGGGTTTTTGCTGTTGCGGCCCCCCCTTACCCAAAAAGCCCTGTTTACTAGTTCTCTAATAGGGAAAAAACTTTTCAAAGAACATAATGGGTAGGAATTTTTGTTTTTTAACACTAACTTTAGAAAACTTTTAGAAATTTAAATTTTGGGTTTAATCCTTCGTTTTTTTTTGATCGGTCCTATAACCCCATTTCACGCATTCATTCATCAAAAGGGGTCCCCTGTCAACAGTGAAAAAAAACCCACTTTAATTGCCCTAAAAAACCCTTTTAAAACTGATTATATTTCTGACAAAAAATCCACACAAATTTTTAAAAAAAACCCACATGTCTTTTCCCCTGGGAAAAACCCTTTTTGACAAAGATTTTCCCCCTTTTTTAAAAATATTTTCTTTCGGCGAACCCGGCCCTCTATAAAAAAAAGGGCCTTTTTCGTTTTCCCCAAACCTTTTTATAAAAGGTTTTTAACCTCCAAGATTCAATCAACTAAAATAGAACCCCATCCCAAAAACCCCTTCTTTTAATCTTGCCACTTTAAAAATTGGGCGAAAAAAACAATATGAAACCAAAAAATAAAAATAAAAATTTTGTTTTAGGTCGAACAAAAATTTTTTTTTCCCAACCCAAATCGGGCCAAAAAAATCAAAGGGAACCAAAGAGGGTTTTTTTTCATAAATTTAACACGGCATTTACCCCCCAAAACGTCTGGGGTTTCCCTATTTTAAAAAAAAAATTTTTTCTAACCAGTGAGGGTTTTTTTCAACCCCTGTCAAAAAATTGTTTAATAGAAATAAAAAAACCCAAAGGTCCCAAATGTTAAAAATTAAACCAGTTTATTTTTTTTAAGATCGTTTTTATTTAGACAAATCAATTATTTTTCTTGTTTTCATGACCTTAAAAACCCCGCCATTGTAAAGAACAACGACAAATAACTTTTAAATTTTTTCAACGTCCCAAGTTTGCCACCAAAAAAGAATTTCCCTTTTATAAAATTGCACTGACGCCCAAAACCCATTTCTCGCCCCTCTTTAAAAGAAGAAATTTTTTTTTTTTAAATATCAAATTGGGGGCGTGTTTTTCCTAATTTTGTCGTGGGAAAAAAATTAAAAATTTTTTTGAAGCTTTTTTTAAAACCGATTCTTTTTCTGGGAAAGGTTTTTATTTTGCCCCCAAACCGGGGTTTTTTTTTCGATCCTTCCGGGCTTTTGCCCCTGGCGAAGGGCTTACCTGTAAAGGGGCCAAGGTTTTAATGCTTTTTTTGAAACTTTTTAACGGTCAAAAAAAATTAAAAAAGGGGTAAGAATTCAAATTTTAAGGGCCCCCTTCTAAATATGGTTTTAATGCCCCTTTTTTGTCAGTTTTTCGAACATTTTATATTCATACGACCCCATTATTTGGGTTCTAGGGTTCTATTTTTTCTATTTAAGGGAAAAATTTTTTTTGTCGCCCAAACCCCTTTGGGGCTTATAATAACCATCTTTAAATGTAAATCAAAAAAAATACAAATGCCCATCCCCCACCTTTTGTTCAAAACCCAACGGCTGCAAGGGCTTTTAAATTTTAAAGTTACACACCTCTCACCTAATTAAAACCCCGAATTTTTTTGCTGGGCCACTGACATTTTTTTAAAAAAAATATTTTTTTATTTTTAAAACAATGTTCAAGGGGGATCACATTTTAAAGACTTTCCCGTTTTTAAACTTTGATCTTTAAATTAAATGATCGACCCTCCCACCCAAACCAAAACTTTTTTTAAATGTAAATTTTGGGAATGAAAAATTTCATAACGCAATAAAGCAGCTTTCCCTGATGGAAGACTCTTAAAACAGTTGGGGGGGCCTTCCATCATATAAATTTTTATCAGGGCTCACTCGTCCCAAAAAACAAAATTTTTGAATGTAAAGCAAGAAACAGCGGAAAATTCTCCCCAAAAAAATAGTTTTTTTTCTGGGGTAACTCAAATTCAGATCATTGATCGATGTTATTGCAAACCTAACATTTACTAGCTCTACATCAAAAAGGGAACTTACCCCTTTTTCTTTAAAGGGTTTTTAAATTCCCAAAATTACCCTTTTAAAATTTCCTTGGTAATTTGGGGGTAATTTCGAAGTTAAATCATTGCTTCTTTTATTTCCCACAAAACCCGAAAAAACCCTCAGGGATGGTTTTAAAGGCTAAACTAAGTTTCCCCAAATTACAACTTTTCCCCAATCTAATTTTTCTCCTTGGGGGTTTACTTAAAAATTTAAAACCAAAAATTTGGAAAAAATTTCATGGGGTGCAACCCTAGGGTTCCCGGGATTCATTTTTCAATACATTCAAAAAAAGAAGGACTGTCCCCTTGAGTTTTTTATTGATTTTCAAACCCTTTTAAAACAAATTTAAAAAAAGGGGCATTCAAAAAAACAATTCAAAATATTCTGGGGTTGGGGCCCCACCCCAGTCCCAAAAAATATAAAAACTGAAACCCTCGGGCATTTTTCTTGACTCACCCCCGCCCCCCCTTTCCCAAATAAAGGGGGGTACCCATTAAACAGATACTTTAAACCCCCTAGTTTAAAAAAAAACCCCATCCCAAAGTGTGGTTTAGTCCTCCGAGCAGTTTTTTCAAACCTTAAACTTGCGGGGGTTTTTTTGCATCAACTGGTGTGGTGTCGTATCTGACAAAATTTTAAAACATCCTGATCCTTTGGGGGGGTCATTTTTTAAAAATTTTATTTTTAATTAAAAACCTTCAACGTATTTTATCTGAACTGGGAAAACGCCATTTCCAAAAGAAAAAAAAGTTTAAAAAACCAAACCCGCAACAAAAAAAATTTAAAAAGGCCCTTTTTAAAGGATCTGTAAAGAATTTGATATTGGGCCCCCAAAGACCAAATTTAAAAAAAGTTGGGTTCTTAACATGGGTTTTGGCAACCCCTTTTTTTTTGGGGCTGCACAGAAAGTTTTAACTATTAATTTGGGGAAACCTCCTTACACATCTTTTTTTTCAGGCACAAATTTCACCTGGGTCCATAGAGCCAAAAAATAAAAAAGCGTGGGCAAAATTTTTTTTGGATTTCTTTTAAAAGGGCCAACCCCGAGCGGGAATTGAACAATAAACGACTCCATTTCCCAAAAATTTTGTTTGGGTTTTTCTTAAGGGGGGCCCCAAGCACAGGCAAGAACTAAAAAAACGGGGCCCTTTTTACTGCTTTTATGCCCAAAAAAAGTATTTAACAAATTTTTGAGGGCGCCATTTAAATTTTGCAATTGAAATTTTCCCTTTAAGTAATTTTAAAGGCCCAAAAGTTTTAAAAATTTCAAATCGAAAGTAGACTTTTTCTGTCCCCGGGCCCGGTTATAAACAAAACCCCTTTTGACCTCGACTTCAATAGGAACAATAATAAAAATAAAAAAAATGAAAAACCTGTGGCTTTTGGGAATTTAAAAAAGGTCGGGAAAAACGACCCTAAATTCGGGGGCCATAAATTACAAACAATAAAAAAACAAGCCCCAAAACCCCCCAAAATAATCATCCCAAAACCCCAAGGCCCAAAGCCCAAAGGGGGATTTTAAGACCGGAAATTTGTTCTTTATGACCAGGGAAAATTTTAAAAGGGCGGGGACATTTTTTATTGGGGTTAAAATGCCCGGTTTCTTGGGCTTTTTCTTACAAAAGGGGTAACCCCAAATATAAAAACAACAAAACCCATAAGTGCTCACCCTAAAGCCAACTTTCTTTTGCGGCAGAAAAAAAAGCCAGTAACGATCCCTCCCATTTTTAAACCGGGGGAAAGAATCTATTTTCCTTACTGGGTAAATTTTTTTTTTTAATTTGCAAAGGGGAACGAGTTGTTTTTTTTTTCCCCCTGATTTATTTTTACGGGGTTTGGCGGGCCCGGGGGCACGCCCTCCCAAACCAAACCCCGGGCCGTAAATAGCCATCACCCCGTGGGACTTTTTGGAAAAAAAACCTAAAAGGGAGTTAAACACTTGCTAAGGGGCAACCCCGCCTCTAAACATGTTTTTTATTTGGGGGGGTGCAACGTTGTTTCTTCATATAAAATTCTTTGGATTTTTTCTCTTATTTTGCCACTTAGTTCGTAAATGCCGGTTTAACAACCCCTTCGTCTTGCGAACTTTTCCCTTTTAACAAGAACTTTTTGTCTTTGGTTTTTCTTTTTCCCTTTCCCCCCGGGCCTAAAAATTTTGGGCCTCACCCCAAATATTTTTCTTTTTTCCCTTTTTAAAATGCTCATCATTCACCCCTTTTTGCTAAAATTGGGTTTTTTAATTCGCCTCTAAGCTTCCTAAAGCATGTTAATGCCCCTTAAAAACACCTCTTTTCGCGGGGAACGGCATATTTTTTTAAAGCTATTCTTCGACAAACCCCGGCTTTCCCCAAAAAAAATTTTTGGGGGCAAAATCCAAAGCCATTTTTGGGAAATTTTGGGTTTTCTTTTGGGAGTTTTCTGTTGGAATTTTTTAAGTTTAACAAACGCTTTCCCCTTCCCCTAATTTTGGGTTTTGTAAAGGGCCCGGCGCTCCCCCATCGCGCCCACGGAGCTTTTCTAATTGTACCTTCCAAAAACTTTAAAAGGGTTTTTTTGAATTTAATTTGAACCGAAACCAATTGCCCTTGGGTTTTTTAAAAAAAAAAAAATTGGGCATTTTTTTGTTTCAAAATCATTTTGGGGCTATAAAATTTGGGGGTTTTTTGGGCCCAAAACTTTGTTAAATGATTTGGGGAAACTTTCTTTTAAAACCTCCGCAAAAGATTGTAATGGGTTTTGTCAAAAGGTCATTTCCCCCATTCCTTTTTTCCGGGGGTCCAGGGGGGGAACAAAATCTTTTAAAATTTCCCCCCATTTTTTTTTAAATAAATTTAAATTTTTTTTTTTTTTAAAAAAAATTCACAAGCATAAGGCCGAATCCCTTACCCCAAAGAAAAACTGAAAAGGGGCCCCTTTTTGGGTTTAAGGAAATAAACCCAAAAAATTATTGCCAAAAATCCAACTTTCTATTATACAATCAAATTATTTTCTGTTTAAATTTTTCCCAAACCCAAAGAATGAAAATGAAAAGGCCGGGATCTCCCCGGCTTACTTTCAAAAAAAAACTTGATTCGGGGCCCAAAAAACCCAAAAAGGGGGGGGGGGCAGTATCCAAATCTGGGACGGGGAATCTTAAGAAAATTTTTTAAAAACTTTAGGGGCCCCGGGGAAAAATTTTTTTAAAAAACAATTCCGACATATTTCTAATCGAATTTTGGGGCAAAGCCCAACCCCCAAAGAAAGGGCGGGCCCCTCCGGGTTCCCCCGGAATTTTTAAAATTAAGCACCCCCAAACCCCCCCCCCCCTCCCCCAAAACCCCCCTTTTAACCCCCCCAAACCAAAAAATTTTGGGGTAAAAACCCCACCCCGGAAAAATTTTTAGTTATTTAACCCCCGCCCGGCCCCCCAAAAAATTTAAGGGCAAAAAAAACAATTTCATAAGAACAAAATTTTTAAAGAATACAAACGTGTCTTAAATCTACCCGACACTGATTTCCCAAAAACAACAATTTTCGACCCAACTCGTTAATTTGACATTTTTAGCAACCCTAACTTAAACAAAGGTGATTTTACAACAATATCAGTCCCAAAATTTGCAATATATTACAAAGAGTATTCATCATTCTAAAATCCTAAAACAGAGGGAGACACAATATTTAATTTTAGGTTTTTTGGCAAACCCCAGCACGAACCCTTTAAAAGGGGGTTTTTAAATTGGGTGGGGGAAAAATGGAAAACCCTAAAAAAGACAAAACTGAAAAAGTTTATTAAAAACCTAAAATAACGAAATAAATGTTCAAAATTGGGGGGTAGTCCCCCAATCCAAATCTCGGAAACGGGCTTAAACCCCTTTTCATCCCTTTTTACGAAATAAGAAAAAAATTTTGGGGCGGGGTTCCCAGAAGCCCAAAAGAAAACCTGGTCCCAAAGAACAAAACCCCCTTTACAGTGTTGCCAAGAAATTTAAACCCCCCGAAAAAGGGTTTATGGATTAAACCCAGGGGCAACCCGGGAAAACCAGTTCCTGGGTTTTGGGGAACCCCCAAAGACCAAAAACCCCTTTAAAGAAAAGGGAAGTAAAAACCATTAAAAATTTTTTAAAAAAACCACCAAAAATGCGTCAGAAAAAGAACCCCCAAACCCCCAAATTAAATTATTTTTTTAACCCCAAGCCCTGCGTTAAATTTATTCCCCCCCGGCCCCCCGGGAAACCCAAATGCCCCAAAAAACCCCCCTTTGGAAAAAAAAAAAAAAAACCCCCAAAAAAAAAAAAAATGCCCAAAAAAAAAACCAAAAAAGGGGTTTTTTTTTTTTTTTAAAAAAAACATCCGGAGCCCCCCGGGCCTTCCCGGAAAAAGGGGGGCCCCCTTTAAAAAGGGGGGCCCCCTTTTCCCGGGGGTTTTTTTTTTGGGGGGGGGGTTTTTTTTGGGGGGAAAAAAAAAAAAAAAAAAAAAAACCCCCCCCCCCAAAAAAAACCCCCCAAAAAAAAAAAAAAAGCAAAAATAAAAAACACGGGTTTTGCCTTTTTTCCCCCAAAATTTTTAAAAAAAAACCAAAAAAGGGGGTTTTTGGGGGAAAAAAAAAAAATTTTTTTTCCCCAAAAAAAAAAAAAAATTTTTTTTAAAAAAAAAAAAAAAATTTTTTAATTTTTTTTTTTTTAAAAAAAGGGTTTTTTAAATTTTTAGGTTTAATTAAAAAAAGGGGTTTTTTTTAAAAGGGTTTTTTAAAAAATTTTTTTTTTTTGGGGGGGGGGGGGGGGGGGGGTTTTTTTTGGGGGGGGGTTTTTTTTAAAAGGGGGGGGTTTTTTTTAAAGGGGGGGGGGGTTTTGGGGGGGTTTTTTAAAAATTTGGGGGTTTTTTTGGGGGGTTTTGGGGGGGGAAAAAAAAAAGGGGGTTTTTTTTTTTTTTTAAAAATTTTTAAAAAAAATTTTTTGGGGGGGGGAAAAAATTTTTTTTTTAATTTTTGGGGGGGGGGGAAAAATTTTAAATTTAAGGGGGGGTTTGGGGTTTTAAAAAGGGGGGGGGTTTTGGGGGGAATTTTTTTTAAAAATTTTTTTTGGGGGGGGAGGGGTTTAATTAATTTTTTGGGGGGGAAATTTGGGGTTTAAATTTGGGAAAAAAAAAGGGGGGGGGGGGTTTTTTTTTTTGGGGTTTTTTTTAAAAAAGGGGGGGTTTAAAGGGGGGGGGGGAGGGGTTTTTTTGGGTTTTTTTAATTTTTGGGGGGGGGGGGTTTTTAAAAAAAAAAATTTTTTTGGGGGGGGGGGGAAAAAATTTTTTTTTTTAAAAAAAAAGGAAAAAATTTTTTAAAATTTTTTTGGGGGTTTTGGGGGGGTTTTTTTTTTTAAAAAATTTTTTTGGGGGGGAAAAAAAAAAAAGGGGGGGGGTTTTTTGAAAGGGGAAAAGGGGGTTGGGGGGGGGAAAAAAAAATTTTTTTTGGGGGGGGTTTGGGGGTTTTTTTTAAAAAAGGGGGGGGAAGGGGTTTTTTAAAAAAAAAATGGGGGGGTTTTTTTTTGGGGGGGGGGTTTTTTTTTTGGGGGTTTTTGGGGGGGTTTTAAAAAAAAAGGGGGGGGGGAAAAAAGGGGGGGGGGGGGGTTTTTTTGGGGGGGGTTTTTTTAAATTTTTGGAAATTTTTTAAAAAGGGGGGAAAAATTTTTGGGGGGGGGGGGTTTTTTGGGGGGTTTTTTTTTTATTGGAAAAAACCCAAAAACCCGGAACCCCCTTTTTTTTTGGGAAAAACCCCCCAAAAGGAAAAAAAAATTTTCCAACCCCAAATTTTTTTTGGGGGGGGGCCCCCCCAAAAAAAAAAGGGGGGGGGGGGGGGGGAAAAAAAAAAAAAAGGGAATTTTGGGGGAAAAAATTTAAAGGGGGTTTTTTTTTTTGTTAAAAAGGGGGGTTTTGGGAAAAATTAAAAATTTTTTTTTAAAAAATTTTTTTTTTTTGGAACAAATTGGGGGGGGCCCCGGGGGTTTTTTTAAAAAAAAAAAAAATTTTTTTAAAAAAATTTTTTTTGGGGGGGGGAAAAAAAAAAGG